>SNQN01001560.1:6533-23101 GCA_008642245.1 Bassia scoparia | reverse complement strand
CATCCGCACGGGCGGAGTAATTCCATATGACCTTGGCGTTCTAACGATTTCTCTCCCGCTAACCAGTTTTATAATCCAGGCACACCATTTTCGGGTCTCTTCACACAATAGCTCCTTTGCAACCTTCGGCGCTTGGAATTTTTCTTCCCGCACCCCGCAGTAATTCCATTATTTATGCCACACTTCGGGTCTATCGATTTTCCGCTTAAGAAATCCTCAAGCAACACATCTTTCGGGTCTTGGAATTTTTCCGCTCAAGAAGTTCCGCGCATTCTTCGGTGTTTGGAATTTTCTCCCGCACGCAGAAATTCTGCATAACACACTCACAACTCTCCGAAAAGCCAAGTCACGCCGAGGTAGAGAAACACCCGATGGCCAGGCGCTTCCGAGGGCACAACACCGCATGGGGCGCGGTAACAGGTAAAACTAAACATTTGTTTTGCAGGTACCGAGTAAGGGTAATCAGGGTCGCAGAAGTCTTGAGTTGCTCTCCGTCCGATCGAATACTTTGACTTTCGTCTTACGAGACTATCGTCTCTTCAGACTCAGTCAATCGGGGGCTTCTGTAGACACCTGAAAATGTGTCTCCCCAAATGAGTATCGTGATGAAACTACCGGGTCTCGCGTTTGTTTCGAATAGAAAAGATGCTTGAATTCACAAAAGTTGGAAATACGTGAGGTCGTACTCGAACTATTGAGCAAATAGGTCAAATACGGCAAAATATTTTCTTTCGGTTTTTTCAAAGGTTTTCAAAGTTTTCAAAGGTTTCAGACAAGTTATACTAGCAATTCTCATGCTTTTGATTCTCATCATGCGTCGTCACATTTTCTGAATCCGCCAGTATCTTAAATTATTTTTCTGATTTTCTATGATTTCTATGAATTTTGCAATGTTTAATAACGCAGAATACGCAGAAATAACGTGAATACTCAGAAAATACACGCGGAATGTTCTAGAACATACTTTCTTGCGAAGGAGGCATCTAGAATAATCCGTAATCTTAGAAAACAGACGTATGGCAAAGAATTATTCCGAATCAAAGTATTTCAGGTTTTATGGAAAAAATATATACGCAAAGGAGCGTATATACGCTGAGGAGCAGCGTATAACGCGCTGGTAGGTATATACGCTGCTTCTCAGCGTATATAGCTCCTCAGTATATACCACTCTTTGATCACGACTTGCTTTGATTGTGAAGCGTATATACGCTGAGATGAGCGTATTCTTTATACGCTCTATGAGCGTATATACGCTCATCTCAGCGTATATACGCGAGGTTCCCTTGTTCGAATTTGCCTCGTGCTATAACCTCCTTCTGCCTTGCTCAGCTTGCGACTTTCACGCGACTTCATATGCTTCCTACGCATACTCTCTCTCTCTCTTCTTCTAAAACACTCAAAACACATTATACTTTCGTTTTATTCAAGCATCGATTCTCTTTCGAATCAACAAGCGATAACAAAGGTTGAATTCTGAGATTACTCACCAATAATCTCTCTCACTTTCTTTTAATATTGACTAACCATTGTTATGAGTTTTTAATATAATTAAAGCAATGTAGAAACTCACTTTAACTTGTTTCATGTAATATGTAGGGTTTTTCACAATGTTTGCAAGGTTTTCATTGGTTTTTAGTTTTCATTTCATTATTATTAATTCATCGTCAATACTAATAATTCTTTATTCTTGTATAGCAATTGAAGGCGAGAGATCATTGCACTTGCGTTTTCAAGGTAAAATCATTTTTCTTTTGTTTTCATGTAGCAATATAGGCAAAGGATTCGTTCCATTGCGTTTTACAAACTAACTTTTGTTTTTCTTTGCAGATTAGGGTAAGACGAGTTTGCATATACTTTGAGTTCATAACTTCATATTATTGCATATTGTCATTGTTTGTTTAACTTTGTATATGTTTTTGCTCAAACAGACCGGAATTATGTGAATCACTTTAAATCAGATTAACTATGGACAACCTGTTTTAGGCATCCGTTTTAACATGATTAATACAAAGTGGTCACAATTTCTAGGTTAGGTAGTCTTGTGCATAATAGAAACATACTCACTTAGTAATTTTTAGGCTAGTGCGCTTCTAAGGTGCTAATATGTAAGTTGTGTGCATTCAAATAAATCGTGTTTCATGGAATTACAATGAGACCGAGTAGAGGCCCGTACCATGCGGGCGAATTGGGTTACAGATTTATTCGTACCATGTTTACCGAACCACGACTGTGTTACTTGTTGGACGTGGGGCCATTTGTTTTGGCACAACGTTTCGGGCGTCCGTGAGTAACCTTTCAGGCACGGTGGCGACTCCCCTCACTCGACAACACTACCCCAACGCACTCACGTGCGGGTTTCGTGGCTCAAGCCACGCATAAGCACGTCGATGTAGTACAAAAGCCGCGGCTTCCGCTATACGCTGAGGGGCCGGCCCACGTCCTACAGCAGGTGCAGGTAAAACTAACGCATTTGTTTTGTTTTGGTAGGGTACTTTGGGCTTTGCTTTCGTTTTATGAGATTCTCGTCTCTACAAACTCAGCAAATGAGGGCTAGTAGATTCCTACATTTGTCCTAGCAGTTGGCCAATGATAAGAACGCTCGCACAGAAGCCAAATTTAGAGAGTTAGGACTTAACAGCCATAAAAAAAGATTGTTCCTTTACACAAGCACTTTTTCAAGCACTTAACACCCTAATAAGAAGTTTTAATTTTTAATAATTTTAACTTATTTTTAAGCTTTTTTTGGAATTTTTTCGGATTGTTCTGAATTTTCTAACGCATTTGTACTTTTTGGAGATTCCACAACTTAATTAATTGCAATATTAATTAAATTATCAACAACTAGCAAAAATTACGCAATTTTAACATAAATATTAAACTTGTACAAGGATTTTAAATATTTTTTCCATATTTTTCTTATTCTTTTTCAGTTGGCGGAATAATGTTTATGAATTTCTTAAGCAAAACACGCAACCAAGCAAACGGAATGTTTCTGGAAGCTTCAAAACCTTCGTCAGCCACGGCTTGCTCCCCAAGGATGCTAGGTCATCTCCTAGCTTCCTTTGCAGCCAAAGACTTTAAAACGTACGAAATCAATTTTTTCCTAAATGCACTGAGAAATTAGGCAAGTGAACAGAAATGGAGGATACATAAACTGGACGAAATAGCTCCACTTGGGCATAATTTCGCACAGTTTTTTCCTCCTATTTGGTCTTATACTATAATAAACAAGCCTCGGCCCTTCATTTCAAAATTTTTGGATGATTTCACTTCGACTCTTTTTCTCTCTCTGATCTCAGAACTTCTCTCCGTCTCTCTCTCTCTACGTAAAATCTCTCTCAAACACATCACAACACATTCCAGCACATTTAAACACACAATTCAATTAGATCTATGGCGATTCAAGTTTCTAAAGTTCTCTACAAGTTCCTAAGGGTCAAAAGCTCCGTTCTGTGATCTCGCAATGCGTTGCGAGGTAAGTTTAAGGCCAAAGTCTCAATTCTAACATCCTTTTGCTTGCTTGATTTAGAGAATCGACTTTCTATGTCCTTTTGCATGTAATAATTTTGATTAAAAACTATTCGACCATCAGATTAAAAATAACTTTAAGGCAAAACTTTCAATTACTTGTACGAGTGCTTACATGCTTGCGAATCACCATTAATATGCTTTAACAAAGATCGYCAAATTTTTTGTTTCATGCCAAATAAGACAAACAATGGACAACTGGCAATAGGCTCTTGGAATATGGAATTAACAACACATGTCACAATAAACTATACACTATTTGCATCGATTACTGTTAAAAAAAACAACCCACATAGTAATTGCATCCTTAGAGTTAAAACAGAAACACGTTTGTCGTTGTCTTTTTGACAATGGACTCGCAATGACCGAGTAGAGGCCGCTAGATGCGGGGGAGCGTTGTGCACTACATCGCCATTACCCTTGTCCCCTTATCCATGACCTTTGGCGCACGACCAAACTATAGAGTCCTTCACCTTACTTTATGCAATTATAGGCAAGGCTTAAACCGGGTTCCGCAACTTCCCAAAGAAGTCCGGTGGAAACTCCCTTTACTCGTTTCGAGTATAATTCACACAACTCTAGGCATAGTCACACTATATAAAGGCAAGAATTCAATTCTAGAAAAACCAAAGTCATCGCCCTAATTGTACAACCGGAGGCAGAGGAAACGAACCAGTCCGGCCAGGTGTCCCCCCGGTGCCCGTACAGGGTCTATAATGGAAGGCCTTAGTGTGTTGTTAGATTTCCACTAAGTTAAACACTCAAACAAAATTATATTTAAACAAACAACTACACTTAGTATAGTTGGAAAGTCCAAGTCGAACCATAAAGAGGCTAGGTATTGTTTAAGCTTAGATTACAAGGATTTGGGGTGCGAAATCAATTTTGGGGTTTATGTAAAAACTGGAGCTACTAAGAACTAGGAGATTAGAGTTGTAAAATTAAGAGATAAAACACTTAGGATCACTAGGTTACCCAACCACAAGCATAATTGTTGCCAACCAAAAGAACAATCCTTAATTCAAAGTAWATGTAATTGTGACTCACTACTACATTTTTTAGCTATGGCAACGGTTAAAAACCGTTGCCATATATACCCAAAACCGTTGCATTAGGGCTAAGCCAACGGTTATTAACCGTTGCAGTTGGTGGCGTTGCTATAGACCTAAGGCAACGGTTGTTTGGACCTTTTGCAACGGTTTCAGTCAATCGTAGCCATAGATCTACTGCAACAGTTCAAAGGGTCTATGGCAACGATTAGGTCTTTAAGCAACCGTTGCCATAGCTATCTATGGCAACGGTTATAGTGGGATATGGCAACGGTTTTAACCGTCGCCTTAGGGTCTTTGATCTTTTGCACAGTTAGAATTAGCTATTGCGACGGTTTAGTTTGTAGAACGTTGTCATAGCTTAATATCAAGTTTAAAATGGATCTAATGCAATGGTCCAACCGTTGCAATAGGTTTATTTCAACGTTGACATAGTTCTTTTGCAACGGTCCAACCGTTGCAAAATGTATATTTCTATTTTTTATATAATATATACTATGATAATAATTTAATATAATGACGATAATATTAAATGCAAAATAATAATATAATAAAACTCATATGTAATTAAATTAATAAATTAAATAACATTGTTTAACTGTCAAAAAGTAACAATTTTTCTTTTCGAATCACCTAAACCATCCAAACAAATAAAGTCACAAAAAGGCCTTAAATTATAAATATCCACAAAAAAAAACTAATTGAATCGATCACACTACGCAAATCATTGGCGTGCTGCTGCCTGTAACTGTTGAACGGCCACTGCTGTTGACGGCCATAGCTGCTGCGTGGTTTGCTGCAACTACCTGCTCAGGCCAAAAAAAGAGAAATAGAGAAGATAGATACATTAATTCATAACAGCAAATAACCCTCAAGCAGCATAATTACCCTCAAATATTCTAGTTTATTGCTTAGTAATTGGTCATGAACATTGAATAAGTTCAAAACAAAAAGCTTACAGGTCTAATAAGTTCAAAACAAAAAGGTTACAAGTCTAAGGTGTATGTGTGTCCAGAAGCAAGCTGTGTGCACTAGGAGATATGCTGTTCAATCTGATTGGAAAGCTCACTCTAAGGTCTATGGCACTAGGGAATATAGATGTGATTGTGGCACCCTCTTTTCCAGGTAATAATAATAACAATAATCATTCCTTTATTAATTAATCTCATTTTAATTAATAATCACTATTATCATCTTATTCAAATTATGGGTTGATATATTATTTAGTTAGAGTAAAAAGATACTGTGAATGAATGCTGTGAGTGTGTAAGTTTTGCTCAGAACTGAAACAAATTTCATGGAGTAGACTGATATAGGGTAGTTCTTTATGTAAGATTCTTTTTCACCATTATAGTAACTACTAATAACTAGTGAGGCAGCAAAGAAATAGGGATGAGACAGAAAACAAGACAGGGGGAACCTGGTGAATGCAATTGCAAAAACTGAAAATTGGCTTGTTGATTAAGCCCATTCACTGTCACTTCGAATCAGAATCGAGAAGGATTTTAGGGAAWGAGGTACATCAACACACCTCACGACCTCCATTATTATAACCTCCTCTGTCTCCTATGCTCAGGCTTTTGTATCACTTCATAGTAGGGATCCTGCTGCGTGGTTGCTGCACCTGCCTGCTCCCAGGCCATAAAAAAGAGGAAACCAGAGAAGATAGTAACATTAATTGACCAATCATGATGTTATGCACAAATACCTTAACAACTAAAAGTTCATTAGACCACTATTAGATTGACCAATCTGGTATCAGGGCATCAGGCTAAGCTCAATACAATTATAGCAACTCAAGCAAAGCCTATTGTCTTCTTGTAGCCCACACAATAGAACAAGCATTTAGTTTTCGATACCCACTAAAAGAAGTTATCATAAAGCTGCATGCATCAATAGAAACAAATTTACCTCATGGTATGGTGAATATATCAGTACTCCATACACAAGAATTAGTCTGCAATAACCTGAAATTTACATCATGCAACCTAAAACTTCTGAAAATTTTGAGTACAGTAATTAAATAGGGTAAGCAACATGCAGTTGCCTAAATTGGAATAGAAACAAATTGAGATATATTGAGGCAGAAACAACATAGCAGCAACTGCAGTTTAACTCCCCTAAAAACGTAGCAAAACTCATTCAGGAGTTCAACACCAAATCAAAACAAAACTCATAACTCCAACAAAATTCACACAAAACTCAACCAAAATCAGAAAATTAATTCAAACAAAACTAAATTTTMGAACAAAATAGGAACAAACTTATAAATACATAAAGAATAGTGTCCAAAAATGGGGGAGGAAAGAGGATATACGAGGATATTCTCCTATCAGTTCTGCTCTAGATGAATTGACTCGATAGTCTACTATGAACTGACAATCAAACTACAAATACAGTGGAATATTATTCACTTAGAGTTAACAACTATCTTGATTATTGATAATAAAATCCAAATTCACAAGATGATATTACATGATTATCATTATACAGAAGTAAGAAGCATATGTAAGTTCATTTTGCGAATCTGATAAGATTGGACACTGTTGATATTTGCTCAATCTAAAAATTTGTTCATGCGCCAAAAATACTCATGTACATCAACATATGACTTAAATAAAGCCAAGAATGCAATATGCCAGTATGTGATACTATATATGACTTCATAATTCCTATATCAAGACTGACAAACGAACTGAGACTTTGATACGGTTTTATTTAAAGATAAGATGAGCATACAATGTGCAAGTGAAAGTTGTTCTTCTTTCCAATTTGTATGACTAGATCACTTGATGCTTTCGCCTGAACAAACCTGAAATTAGAAGGATATCAGTATTAGCAAGAGCAGACAACCAAAAATCGAGAGCTAATAAGCAAAGTATAGAACATAAGGAGACAATTATGATGAAAAACTACCAAATGGAGCCTTTTCCTTCCGTATCTCCATTCTCTCTTCAACTGATGTTTGCAACGTAACTTCTCTAACTACAACCTTAAATATCACCTTCAAAGCCACTAATACAATGACTCTGCTCTTCTAAAATTTCCAAATCGAACAAAAATTAACAGTAGCCATATTTGAATGAAGTGAAATAATTAGTACTTCAAGAAAATAAAGACTTCCATTTAATGATTAGAAAACAAAATTTTACTGTAACAAATAATACAGAAAAACTACTTCAAAGAATAAAAGGCTCGTGAACTCTTATTTTTCGAGATTAAAAAAACGAAATAACCAAACAATCATAAATCAACAAATGAATAAAGAAATAGTAAGTAGTTCAAAATTGAATAAAATTCGAGCAAAAATGGAAACCTTTGATTCGCGCAAGTGAGGTAGACTCATTTGAATTTGCTCTTTCTCCAAGGGTTTCGATTCTCAAAATCTGTGAGCGACCAATTCGCATGATCTATGGGTTTTGCAGCGCATCTTGCTTTCAAATTGGTGGATTGTGTTTCAAACTTACCCAGAAAACTTTGAAAATGACGTTGAAAAGGGGGAATGAAATTTGGGTGAAACAGAATTAGAGAAATGAGAGTTCCAGTGCGATAATGGTAGAATGAGGAGTGCGAATGAGAGTTTTAAAAATGAAATTGAGGTTTGAAAGTGAAAAATGCAATTGCCAAAATCCAAAATGAATTTTCGCAAACCGCAAAAATAGAAGAAGCTCGCTTCTTCTTAATTAAATTAATTTCACCTATGCAATGGTTCACATATGAAGTTGCAATCGGCCTAACAAACCGTTGCCACATAAGACATAAGCACGGTTGGCCTAAACCGTTGCTAACAACGCGTTGCCAAAACCGTTTGCCATAAATACAAACCCGTTGCCAAATAGACCGTTGCTATAAGAATAGAACCGGTTGAATAGGATCGTTGCGATAATAGAACCGTAAGCCATTAAACGTTGCATTAGCCATTTTAGTATTTTTAGTGACTTTGGCTTAGGAATGTATTGGAATCATCTCCCAAGTAATCGAACAATCCCAAAACCAAGCTCAATGTGAAAGCCCCTTCTAACACTAACTTGGTCTAGTCCAAAATCAAATTAAGCTAGCAAGCTAACAAACTTCCAATCCTTGAATGGATTTGAAAAGAGCACTCTCTCGTCTCACATCAAGCTTTGTTGGATGGCCAAATCCAATTCAAATAATGATCAAGAAGCCCATTGGTGGAGCAATTGATGTTGAATTGAGTTTAAAATATCACTTGGCATAAATTAATCATGGTTGGGATCCTAGTTACCTAGGGCTAAGGCAATTACTAAAATCAATGCTTAGAAACAAAAATTACAAATATCATGCTAGAAACAAAGAACAAGCATGAATTCAAAGTATGAAAGACAATAATAGGTTTTGCAATATCTTTCTTTAAAACAATAAGAAAATTGGGGCAAAAAGTATATCAAAAAGATCACAACAACACTAGAAAGAATCTAATGAACAAAAAACGAAAATTTAAACTCAAGGAAAAAGACCATAAAACTACAAAACGAAATTCACAAAGAAAGTACTCCAAACATGCATGAAACTGAAAACTAATGCTACCATTGAACTCACCTCGAAAAGTTGAATGAATTTGATATAAGACTTGCAAAATTTGGACAAGAATTGAAGAATCTACAAGCAAATGAATGACGAAAACTAATGGAGTTTTCTCTCTCCTCTACTCTAATGGAAATTYTAAATTGAAGAAGATGATTGAAATTGAAAGAAGAATCAAAAAATTGCAATCTAAAACAAATGTAAAAACTTTATTTTTTTCTCTCTCCTCACAATCCTATTAATATCACACTATTACAAGTTTTCTAAATAATTACAAGTATGCCATTACTAATATCACAAGTGCCAAAATCAACACAAGCTTGCTCTAAAGACAAAGTCAATTGTCGGTCAATGCCCAGTCAATGCCAGTCAACGAACCTAGAGCATGCAGAGGGAGGACGAGTGACGCGTGGAGAGCACACGCCTAACTTTCTATTTTGGCAGTTGTAGGTGGTGCGTGCAGGGAGAGTGAAGTGACGCGTGCGGGGGCGCGTACGATTCCAGAGTGGCGAGCAGGCGCCAAACTCTCTGGAAAAGTAGGTTGGAAGTGGCGTGTGCGAGGCGCGTGCCTGGCGCGTGCGGACCCTGGGTGGAGAACACGCTCCAAAGTTTATGCCTGCTAGGTGTTAAGGGCAAGTGGTGGCGCGTGCGCGCCAAAGATGGAGCGTGCGCGCCAAAGGTGGAGCGTGTGAGATCTGCACGCTCTGGTTTAGGAGGTCCAACTTCAAACGGCCAACTTCGCGCTCGTTACTTGGAATACAACACATAATATATCGTTGGAAAGCTCTCAGAGTCTACTTTCAACTACAGAAAGTCTCACCTYCAAATTCAAACTGTGCAGAAGGATATCGCTCGAAGAATGTGTTAAGGTACAAAAATCAACCTCTTAAGAACAACCCTTGCAAGATCTAAGGAAGCCAACTTGTAACTACACACAAACCCAACAAATTCGCATCATGGCAACTCGTAACTACTCACAACACTTGCAATTAAGAGCACAAGAATAGGAATGAGTAGAAAATAAGCTAAAAGCCTACAAAAACCACAAAAACTTCACAAAACAATACAAGGTGGAAATCTAGTTAAAATGTTAGTAAAATGAGATCAAAAATACACACAAAGACCAAAATAGGAGAGAAATAAGTGCTTAAATGTGACCACTTTTGGCACCTATTAGTCCAYCTCCTCAATCACCATATTTGGGTTGGATGACGACATAGTCGGAATGCTGACAATTGTAAGCTCTGCTGCTTTGACTACTCTCTTAACCTCTTCCTTAGCTTCAGGTTCTCTCCTAGCCTGCATTTGAGCCTTCTTTTTGGCAAAAAAAGCCTTCTTAGTAGGAGAGGCTCTGTCAACTTCAGCACCTCTGACCTTTGCCAACTTATAAACCCTTTTTGTTGGATGATTTAGGTCAACATGGAAAGACATTCTCATACAAGCCTTCCATCCCGAATAATATGCCTTATGCTCCTCTTCTTGTGCCTCGGCCAGATCGGCAATCATTTTTTCTACGTTGGTGATCAACTACTCCTTTTCAGATTTTAGCTTAGTCACTCTACATGCAGCCCGATACAGCAAACTCTTTAAGTCCTCCACTGTCCACTTGAAATTCTCCCTATCCTCAAGGGAGATTTGCCGATAGACATCAAGGTCAGCAAGTAGTTTTTCCTTCAAACCTTCAAATTCATGACAGAGTTCAGTCCATCGGTCGCATTTGTTGTTCAGATRATTATCAAACAATATTTTTTGCCTTTTAATCGGTTCATCTTAGTGAACCTTTCTTGGTAAGTAGTGTGTGTCGATTCTTGTTGTTATTGAACGATGGCCTCCAAATCGGACACCAACTTCTGCAATCGGGAAATCTCCGCCCGATCACGCTCAATTGTTTCCACCAACAAAGCAGAACATATGACCACCTGAGACATAAATCAGTCAAGGTCCGAACTCAATAATCATAAACAATAATAAACTAACAAAAAGGAAAGAAAATAGATAACTCATCAAATAGGAAATACATGTGACACTTACCWCTATCAGATGAAATTGCAACACTTGTTCGGGCTTCTTCTCCTTTCTCAATGGTTTTGCGAGCCAGGAGGTTGTATGCGAGGCCCATACTCGCGTCCTTTTGGTCGGATTCAATGCAGACAGAACCCCGAGTGCACCGACCATCTTCTGACGGAAGGCCTTTAACACATTCTTTACCGCCTCGGGCACTAGAATTGTGGCCATCCATATCATACAGAGGATCTCCAAACGCGGCTAAACCCGATAGGGACCACTTGTTTGAGCCTCCCTCAGTTGATCCCAGAGGTTGATCTCTAGGTTATTCACCTCCTCATCCCTCCTTGTTCGGGGAGGAGGCATTTATGTTTGGCCGTCGGGCTCCAACTGCTCAAGGCTTAATGCTTCTTGTATTTCGTTCAACGTTTGGCGTTTGCAAACTAACACCTCTTGGACTTGCCCCTCTGCTCCCCAATCCAACACTTTAAGGATCGGTTCGGGCTCAACATCTTTAGCCACACCTTTGTAAGTTTCCATCAGTGTGGTCTCRTGGACATTTGCCAATGCCTTATTCCCCATATTGAAGACTGAAAACAATGGCATGATGTCCTCTTCCTCATCTTCCTCCACTAGTACCCTACTTTGAGAGACTCTAGGTAGTTCAAACCCTAATTTGGCGACTTTCGGTTTTTGAAATCCGGTCATTTCTGCTTCTTGTTCGACATCAGAATCAATGCCTAAATGTTCTGCTCGGACACAACTCCCCGAGTGTTGTTCAGCTTCGGTAATTTCATCCAACCAAGGGCTATGAAGGTATACGCTTTTGTCACGTTCTAGGACTTCATTATCCCAAGCAACTCATAATCAAACCCAACTTCGACCTCGGGTATTGCTACAAACAAAAAAAGTGGAAGCTTCGATCACCACGACATGAACAATGACACATTACCATGAACAAAAAATGGCCAACCCCAGCCGAAAATATGATCTGTTACCTGCCATCTTTGGGTCGAAGCCTCATATTGCCAACCTCTTCTCCTGCACAATGTATTTGTAGTCGGGAAGCCAATGCTTCGACACCATCCCTTTATGTGGACAATTAGGGACTTTGGCCACATCCACCGACACAAATTACAACAATTAGTCCTCATCATGACTACTCATCTCCAAACCTAGCCACCTCATGTGATTGGGGTGCCCGAGCTTCACTGGCACTACCCTAACCTAAAACCACTAGGCATACCAACCTTTGTCCGAGTCTTGGTATGGGAAAAATGTACAAAATTCGGACCAATTGTTTATCACCCACCACCCCTTTTGTCGAGCGTTCTTTCCTAACACATGCATTCAGTCGAACGCTATCAATGATGGCTCCAAACCTAAGAAATCCCATGCCAATACATAAGAAATAATACGCCACACACTKAGTGACGTGAGTTGTGTTTTAAGCATTCAAGACCGAAGTCACAAAAGGGTGTAGTGGCAAACGTTGGTCGTGCTAAAAATGCCTCAAATATACCCCGATGAAATGATCTTTCTGATCTATAAAGGGAAAAGGGTTGAGTGATATTTTAATATCCTTCTTTCTGATCTATTTTTTAGTATATTCTCGGAGTCATAGAGAAACCGATGGGGAACATCTCTTTGCAGTTTAGATTTCGTCTGAAAGATAAGCCCAAAGCACGGTATCCATCCCTGATTACTCGCCCCTACAGGGGCAATGGATCTGGAGGCGTTGCGTTAATCGATGTCGAACTCGTGGTCACTGAACGCATAACACATTCTCTATCGGACCGGGCAATTGTGGAAATCCCGTTAAAATTAGTTGTTGAACTTCTTCTTCTTCGCTCTTCGTTGCTTGTACTTGTTTTTTCTTTGCATGTGCATTTTTAAAGAAAAAAGAGGAAAATTGGGGAATAAAAGAAACAAATACATTGCAAAGGTAAACACACCACCACCAAACTCGGGTAAACAACACCAAAATCTAAAAGTTACCTTCTTCAGATGCGGAATTTGAAACAACACGCATTCATTAAAGTCTCTACGTCCGATAGGAATTTGAAAAACCCTGTCTAAGAACGCAAGTAGGCAGGTCGATTTCGAAATTTTAGGAGAAAATGGAATAGTAAGAACCCATCATCAAATTACTTTGTGTCTCTTTTTGGGTCTCACCCGACATTGCTTTCCACCTGCCACCACCCTTTTTTATAACATTCATGCACACACTCAAAACTCATTTTTGTTCCATTCAGCCTAAATCCAAAGCCTATATTATCATACGCAACCCCTACAATTGCAAGATCAATTTCATCCAATGTTTATAGTTGTCAAATTTCATATCTACTAATTTTATTTAAATTAATGATTTTTTTTTTTAAAAATCATGAGAGAGATAATAGGGAGGGGAATAAATCATGTACCGAATAAGATAGGGAGAAGGGGGTTGTATTTTGCTAGGTAGGGGGGATTGTACCTAATAATTTGCGACATAAATCCATCCGGTTTATCAATTTCAACCAACTTTTGTTACACTCATTAAATCAGGCTGGGAGCCAAGTTTTATGGGTATTAACCCGTTTAACTATACTTCAAAGCCCAACGTAGAGGCCCAACAAAACACTTAAACCTCAAATGGCCAGCTCAAGGGAAATCAAGCCCAAGGCCAATTCTCAAGCAAGCCGCAGCCAACTCTATATATACAAACCCAATGGTCCTAAAATCAAGTATCTAATTTCAAAACACTCACAGTGCTAAATTATCAATTATCAACGAATTCACGCAATTTATCTGACTTAGCCTTCGGAGAGGTTTTACTCCTGAACGCTCCAAGATAGCAAATATTATTACTTCTATACAGGCAAATCGAAGATCGAATAGGAAGCACAAGTTTTCTCCAATCGGCCAAGATTAATCTGGATCATATTTTTCACCTGAAACACCTTCTAAAACACAAAGATTTTCCTCCAACCACATTCCTTTTCCCTCTCAAATGAAATTTCATTTACACTTTAATTGGTTAATAGCAATTGTGTAACATGGGTCCTTTACACTAAGGCTTCGTTTGTTTCGAAGAAAACAATTTTCATGGAAATGTTGATTTTCATGAAATTATTTTCTAGAAACAACTTTTTAATTAAAATGTTGACTTAAAAATTTTTTCCTTTGTTTGTTTGATAAGAGGAAACTCATGAAAGATATGAAAATGATAAAAATGAAAGAAGGATAGAAGGAATGAATAAGGGAAAATTAAGAAGTGAGGAGGAAATCTTGACATTACTTCTCTACAATAGTAAAATGATTTCCCTTTTCTAAAGTGCATTTTTTATTTTCAGAAAAATGATTTTTCCCCCTTTTGAAAACAAATAAAGGATGATTAAAAGAGGGAGAAATAATTTTCCGAGAAGTTATTTASCATCAAAACAAACGGAGCCTAAGTATAAGCCTAAGATTTGTGTTTAATTAGTATTCGTGAATTGCAGCTATTAATTGACCGTTCCTCGTACAAGTTATTGATCGGGGATCCGCAAGTCCTTAATTGCTGCCCGAAACGTTTAGAATCCTTGCAGGCTAGCACCAGAATCTATCAATTGATTAAATAGTAAGTTAGGCAGAAGAAAAAAGTTTATTACAATATCAATTATCAATGACGATTTAGGTACACATGGCCTAAATCCAAGCGGAATAAGCGGAATAAGCAGAAAAAAAAACAAAAAAGAAAAGATAGAAAGAAATAAAGGAAAACACAGTTTGTATTAAGATCCACATAATGCAGATGAAATTAAAAATGACTCCTCTCATTTGTCGGCTCCACCATTTTCTATTTTTATACTACCATATGCCCACAGCCTTATTATAAGCAGCCATGCAATAGTGATCATTAAACTACTAGAGTATCCTAGATCTCAATCATCCCTCATTTTTTTATTCATTTCCTTACCTACAAATTAACACCAACATGTTCAACTATAAATTTGATTTTAATTGTGCACTAATTTATTAGTTAACTATTTAGTGTATGACATACATGGGCAGTATAGAGTATTAGAGTATAAAGTAAATCCTCCCTTTTTTTGGTTGAATAATGTGTAGGATTCATACTTAATGGGATATTATTTTGATCCTTAATGTTGGTACAATAATTGGTACTGTTGACATGGCAGTGGCCAACGGGCTGGTGCTGGTGGAATTGAACCTGACTTGCAATCCAAGTACCTACAAAATTCAGGTAAACTATCCTGGGGCAACCTAGGAACAACCCCTTCGATGGAGGTGTCAGAGTATAAACCAGGGTGTTTAGCAATTTAGAGAGAGAAAGTAGGTAAAGTATTTTTKTGTGAACTTACCAGGCCTGGGTAGCCCAAGACTGTCTTTTATACTACACTTTGCATGGGCTTATGTAACCTTTCAACGACAAGTGTCACACAACTTACCAGGTTAGGTGTCTTATGCATGTACCACCTTTTGACTGAGTGGTAGACATTTTGACTCCCTTTGGGCCTTGATTTATGTTTGTTGTCGGCCCACTAGTTTAGTGTATATGGGCCTTGGTGGATATTAGGTCTGATATCTAATATGTACCAACAACTAGCCCCCCTCCCCCTCCAAGCTAGTTTTATACCTGAAGGATTTTCCCCAGGTCCTGGATTTAACGACGGTCTTCTGGCTTCTAGGGTCTCTGATTACTAGGTCGTTGGCCTGGTTTCAAAGGATCTTTCAGACATAATAACTTATAGTACCAAAGGCTTGCGGCTCTAGGCGAATCTCGATTGTGGGCGGTTTTAACTTGGGGCGGAGAGCAGTTATTTCAGTTGATTTATTTGCAGGCTGATGATTACACCTCACACTATCTACGAGAGTTTATGGCAATTGTGGGCGAAATTGAATGAGGTTACCTTTTTGTTTTTCCTCTCTATATATGGCCAAGTCCCTAGCAGCCCCCAACCCCTCGGCACGCTATATATTTACGTATTTTTTTTTTACAAAGATTCACATGTACTTTAAATTCAGAACTTGAGAGAGAGAAAAGCAAGAATAAATAAAGATCTATAGACTTTCGAGCATAATCCACTGTGAAAGGCAATGAGTATAAAGCAATTGGAAATTCAACTTTCAAGCTCTTAACTGGTTAGCTATTTTCGTTTGTGCTAATTTTGAGGGAGTTGCGTTTTCCTTGTTCTCCCTCTTTGATCAAGTGTTGATATTTTAACCGTCTAAAATTGATTCAGGGTTTTAGTAATACCGTTTTTTTCCCCTCGTCAACTTGAATATTTTAAACGTTGCATGTTACAATTATATGTTGGTTTTTTCCTTGATTTTTTTTTTGGATTTTTTGGTTGTTTTTGCTGGTTTGGTCTGTGAATTTTCTCTTGTTTTTCCTTTTCTCTTTGGGTTGTGGTGAGTGGGTGTAGAATGTTGAGAATTCCAATAGGTTTACTGATG
>SNQN01001559.1:58622-92431 GCA_008642245.1 Bassia scoparia | reverse complement strand
AATCGCCACACACTTCTTTCGAGAAGCTGCGGAACCCGTTTTAGCCGTGCCTATAATTCCTCTACTCTTTTCGAGTATAATTCACATAACTCCAGCATACTCCCKCTATACAAAGGCAAGAATTCATTTCTAGCAAAAACCAAAGTCATCACCTAATTGTACCCCCCGAGACAYAGGGATCGGACCTAGRCCGGCCTGGTGACGCCCCTGTGCCCGTACAGTTTTTAGTGACTTCACTGGGTATATTCACTAAAACTATTACCTTTAGTGATGTGTGGACAATACTCGAAATGTCATGCGAATTCGGCGTCTTAAAGACGACATGTGTTAGGCATCTTGCATTACGCGATACTTAGGTCATTGGCACTGAGTATTCGATTTATGCATCATATCTCAAATAAGTGTGTTCTACACTTGAGACAAGACCGGGGGGGAGGGCTCGCTTAAGATTGGCGTTGGTGCACTACCTATGTAACCAACTCTTAAGCTTGATGCCCATCCCCACCATGACGTGCGGTCGCGTGCACTATAGAGTCGTAATGATTTGGACCTCCTTTGATCATCACAGCGGGATGGATATGTTAAGGACCATTCTGGACCTAGTCATGGGACCCTCTTAGACACCCAAACTGACCTGTTCAAAAATGTAGGAACAGACTCTAGGTTGCTGGACTTTTGTTTTTCATTTTGTATATAGGGCTCATGTTAGTGTGACAACATGCTATGTGTTTTTAGACTAAGGAACCTAGCTTTGTATACATAACAAARAAGTCATGTAACAGTCSTCATATGGCAAGGTGATCATTCCTTGGACGTCATAATGTCAAAATGATTGTAAACTAGAATCATTAGGCATTGCATCTTGTTGAGTCACACAATTGTAAACGGATGTCAGACCTTTGCACTTTGCCTTTTCAAAATAAAAGCAAAAACAAAAAAACAAAAAAATTCCACAAAATACCCAAAAAAATAAATAAAAAGGAGTGAAAAATGAAAAATAAAAGGCGAGAGGCGAATTTTCGATATTCATGCACTTTACTTTTTGAGTCAGTCAATAGGCAAGGGAATGATTATCCCTAAGACATGCATTGCATTACGGGTTGAACCAACATGGAACTTAACTTTTGGTCCATGTGCAAACAGGATAGGGTGAAGCTCGAACGCYCCACTAGCTTTGGTTTGTGAGCGCGGGGCTCGTCTAGTTCAAGGTGAGCAAGACACTTCCATAGTTCCTAAAAGCCAGACTGTTCAGAAGCCCGTTTCGTGGTGAAGGCCCTCTTCCAGTAGCTCAACAGACAATGTAGAAACATCATCCTCCTTACCTCAACAAATGGGTGAAGAATGTGACGCCATGGCCGAGATGCAAGCCACCATTCAGACCTTGCAAACCAAGCTTGTTGCACCTGAGCAAGCTAAGGCATCCGAGATTACCCTCAAGAACCTTGAAAAGATGGTCCTGAAYGCAACTAACAAGAACGCCTACTTTGAGACACCTGAACTCGAGGATGTTTCAGCAAAAATCCCTGAGAAGTTCTCTGCTGCGGACTTTCCAAAGTTCAAGCTTACTAATTATCCTAGATTGCATCTCAAGGGGTTTAGGGCTTCCATGGCTATTAAGGTAATTGATGCTMCTTTATTCCRTTAGGTGTTTCCCATGTCTCTAGACCCAGTGTGCCAGAAGTGGTTCTTCTCACTCTCCGACAAAGACATCGCTACTTGGGATGAKATCACTCAAGCATTCATGGCACGCTACCACAACAACATTTAGGTTTCCACCTCTCTTAGGGAACTTGAAATCATCAAGAAGGATGCAAAAGAAGGATTCACCGCCTACCTTGCTCGCTGAAAAGAGGTGGCCACTCAAATGTGAGTCCTCCGTCTGAAATGGAGTTGGTGAAGATCTTCATCAATAACTTGCTCCCGAAATATCGCAACCATCTTTGGTACTTGGAATTGGGCACATTTGACAAGGTCTACCACATTGGCATCGAAACTGAAGATGACCTTGTCAAAGAAATCTCCAAAAACAAGAGGGCCTACGTTAAAAAGAACGATGCATCCAACTTTAAGGGTTGTCAAGCATCAATGACGAAGAAGCTCCTAACAACACTATGGCAATAACAACAACAATGCTAATGGCAATGGAAAGGTGGCAGCAACAATAACAACAATGTAGGTCATGCTTCCATCGTAGGCACACTTACACTCCATTTGGGATGACACAAACCCAAGCATTTGAAAGACTCCCATCTAAGGCTTAATTTTCCGATTGTGCCTATCTCTGATCCTCTAGTGGAAAAAAGTCTGCAAGATGGGATGCTAACAAGTACTGCAAGTATCATCGTGGCAATGCCATGATCTCGAATATTGCATTACTCTTAAGGACCTCTTGTAAGATATGGTCGATGATAGAAGGCTTCCTATCCCTCCAGGGACTACAAAGCCAAACCCTCAGTCAAGCCCTTTGGGTGTACATATGCTCGAGGAAGGGAAAGCTACCTTTGACCCGTTGATCTTCATCACTCCTACGCGATTGCACTAACCGTAGGACGTCTTAACACCATACAAGCTCAAGACCCTTCTTTAAAGGTATCAATGGATGAATCGAACAACACTAATAGGACATTAAATGGCCTCCCTGAGGCCTTACTCTATGAGATTTGGTAACGGTGCGACATCAATGCCCTAGATAGAGGCATGTGTGTCAGCCGCAAATGGAGGAAGAAGATAGTCGAGTTTGCTTGGAACTCTGACCTCCTCGATGTCTATGACTTGTGGAGTGCGAACGACCTCTTTAATTGTTTAGCGAACTCCACTGCACCAAAATTCTAGCTGATGTAGTTCACTGATCRAGTGCTCCTAAAGGATTCATCCCGAGAATGCACTATGCTCACGAAGGAGAAGTACCTTGGAAACATCAAGTCGTGAAGATAACTACTCCAGGAGGCAAGGTCATCAAGTGCACCATGGGCGAAGGACTAATGTTCGAGGATTCTGAATCTGAGARTGAGTTTGAGTCTAGGGTCGTAAAAGCTAGGATAGCTAGTCCTAGGGAGTGTCCTCCTGAGTTTGTCAAGGAGCCTAGGATCCCCCTTTCCCWTGTCAATCAAGTCTCTTTGGAGACTGAATTARCTYTACTCTCTTCAGAGTTTAATAACATGCTCCTTTCTGCTTTCTCCTCTTTTCCCTCTTATGATTGCTTTAATTCACAACTCGCAAACAAACAAAACAATAATGAGTTAATAAAGGCAATGGAAGAGTACAACAAGAAATCTTCTATCATCAAGCAAACAAAAAAGGTAGACATCTCCGACAACAACATGTCGCGGGAGATACAGATTGGTCTGACACTGAGTCCACAAGAAAGGGATGAACTGGTTGCAACACWAAGGGAATTCCGAGATTTTTTTGCTTGATCTTACGAAGACATTCGAGGAATCGATCCATACATCGCATAGCACATAATTCCACTCATAGAGGGGGCTAAGACAATAAAATAGAAGCTCCGTCGCATAAAAAACTGGATGTTGTACTTAACATTCAGCAAGAAGTCATCAAACAGAATAATGTCGGCTTCATTAGGGTCGTCAATTACCCTCAATGGATAGCAAATGTGGTTCCTGTACCTAAGAAAGATGGAAGAGTTCAAATGTGTGTGGATTTTCGTGACTTAAACAAAGCAAGTTTTAGGTGTGTGCCCCTATCYGGCCTACGTCCTACGTCGATTTCATTCTTGGGCTTGAGCCACYGATCCCGCACGTGATTGCGTTGGGGTAATGTTTTCGAGTAGGAATCACCACCGTGCCTATATAGGTTAATCACGGATGCTCAAAACATTGGTGCCAAGTTAATGGCCCCACTGTTTGATCAAGTAACCAGTTCGTGGGTTCGGGGACATGGTACGAAAAGAATCTTTGACCCAATCCACCCGCATGTAGTGGCCTCTACTCGGTCTCATTGTAATWCCATTCGATCAAATTCATTGAATACAAAACAACTTAGCAATTTTATGCTTAGGAAGCGACTAACCTTAGAAATCTGTTAAAGGGTGACTTTCTATCATGCAAATACCACTACCTAGCCTAATTATTGTGATCACTTTAAATTAATCAAATTAATTAGGTGCCAAAAATCAATTTGTCCATGATTAAACTGAATTTAATGTGATTTAACAATTTCAGGTCTTGTTTAAGCAATAAAAAAGTGATCTCATGCATAAACAATATCAACATACATATGACATAATGGTTGGTATGCAATAATAGAAAACACAAATATTCAAATCAATCTTACCTTGTTTCGATATTAATCATAAGAGAAAACAAAGGCTAGTGTATCAAAAACTTTGCTTCGACTTGAATCGCTTAGCACAACAAAAAATATTGTTAGCATTGACAATTACGATTAAAAAAATTGCGATAAAGCGAAAATGATTGAAAACTAATGAATTTACATGATTGAATTCGAAAGCAAAATCATAATATTAATAAAAAAAACAACAATAAAAAGTAAAGAGAGAATTGAATTGAATAGCCTCAGAATTTGTACCTTTATTGGAAATGAAACTACTCCAAAAGTAGCGACTGAATGTTCGATTAAGCACCGAGAGCATGTATTTATAGGCGTATGAGAAAAGACAAGTAAAAAGAAGCAATATGGAATATGGATACAACTGTATATAACTTTTGACATAAAGCTCCGTTTAATGCATATACCATATACCGTTGGAAAGTTCTTGATCTCTAGTTTCCAACGCATTTTTTCTCGCATCAAAATTCCTTGTAGATCAAAAGTTATGAGCAAAACAGTGACGAGTATATACGGTCTAAGGACCGTATATACGGTTGTAGCTTACGTGGAAGTCCATGTCAGAGATCCGTGCTTAATTATTCGTTTATCTATCTTTTCGTTTGGGAATTAATATTCGTATTTTTACATCTAATCTACTATCCAATTAACCTTTATCCACTTGTGGATAAACATTATTAATCTTCTAGAATATTCCGAATGATTCCCGAATTTTTCTGAATTTATCTACAAATTTCTGAATTCATATATTTTCGAAAATCATTTTATAAAACTTTAAAAATCATAAAAAAAATCAAAAAAATCAGAAAAATAATCTAAAAATACTGGCGAACTCAGAAAAATGAGAGCCACAAGATGAAAAGCCTAAAAATCCTAAAAATAAAGAAAAAAGCCTAAAAATACAAAAATAATAAAATAAATACTTTCCACCTATCATTGTGCTCTCGGCGTATGATTTCAAACACAACTTTAATTTCAACTTGTGCAAATGGATGTGGTTTGATGGATGTGGTTTATGGATTTTGTCGTAACTTCCGAAATCAAATCTATTTCGATATATCGTACTTTTCCTCATCACTATTCAATTTGAGGAGACACTTTTGGGTGTCTACACAAGTCCAAAAGACGACTTTCTTCTACTACACATAGACGTTCATGGATGGGTATGTGGGATATAATCAAATCAAAATGGCCGAGGAAGACATCGAAAAGACAACCTTCACCACTCCGTGGGGGCTATATTGCTACACAATATTGCCTTTTAGTCTCAAAAATAATGCTGACGCCACATACCAACGAGCTGCCATTAATCTGCTTCATGACATGATATATAAAGAAGTAGAGGTCTATATCAACGATATGATCGTCAAATCAAAAGACCGAGAAGGTCATACACTTGCACTAAGGAAGTTCTTCGAAAGACTCTGATAATTCAACTATGCACTTAAATCCATAAAATGTGCATTTGGAGTCACTTCAGGCAAGCTCTTAAGCTATGTCAGAAGCTCTCGAGGCATCGAAATCGATCCGACGAGGATCAAAGCCATCATGTCACTTAGGCCACCGCAAAATGAGAAGGAAATTTGAGGGTTCTTTTGTCGACTTCATACATCAACAGGTTCATATTCAAGCTCACAATGGTTTGTGAACCCATTTTGAAGAAGTTGAAGAAAGGTGCACCCAAGAAATGGGATGACAGTCGCCAACAAGCTTTATACAGGATTAAGGAATACCTTACAAATCCTCCTGTGTTAGCTCCTACTTGCCATGGAATCCACTACATCTTTACCTCACGGTAACAAACACCGCAGTGGGAGCCCTGCTCGCATAAGAATTAGACGGTAAAGAGAATGATATCTACTACCTAAGAATGAAGTTCCTTCCTTACGAGGAACGATACTCTGCCATAGAGAAACTATGCTTAGCTTTAGTGCGGGCATCAAAAAAGCTTAAACATTACTTGCTCAGACATATCGTTCACATTGTATGCAAAGGGGTTCCTCTAAAATACCTCTTTGAAAAGCCGGCAGTCAATGGACGAATGTCAAGGTGGACGGTTATGCTCACCGAATTCGACCTTAAGTTCGTGCCTAAAAAAGCCATCAAAGGTAGCATTGTCTCTGAATTCCTAGTAGACTCTCTAGACGAAGTCCTTCCTGAGGACTTTGACTAGCCAAATGAAGAGCTAATGATGACCGTAGAAGACAGGACGGTGCACCTAATCAAAAGGGATGCGAAATTGGAGTACTTTTAATCTCATCACAAGAGGAGCATACCCCGATCTCCGTAAAGCTCGACTTCGATGTCACTAATAATGCAGCTGAGTACAAAGCATGTATTCTTGGTTTATAGGTTGCCGTAGCACTTAACGTAAGAAACTAAGGGTATATGGTGATTCCTCACTCCTCATAAACCAAAGTTTCAGGCCGATGGAAGGTAAGAAGCGAAAGTTTATGTCCATATCAGTCCTAATTCGAAAGCATTGCATCACAAATTAAATAGACAAAGTCGAATACGCGTATCTGCGACGCGAAGACAATAAATTCGCAGATGCACTAGCAAAGCTCGCCTCCATGGTATAAATCCTTAGTTTAGTGGCTCAAATGCCCTTAGTCATTAAACGAAGGCAAGAACCGACATACGTCTACACTTTAGGCGAAACGGATAAGGTGCCTAAACACAATCCAAAAGAGCCATGGTATACCGACATGAAGAGTTACTTGGAAACTGGTCATTATCCCTCCGGTGCAACAAAAAAGTAGCAAAGAGCTCTAAGACGCCTCGCGTCACAATATCTGCTTTAAGGTGGACAACTCTATAAGCGTCACTACAATGGTCTCCACCTCCTTTGCATCACTCAACAAGCAGGCAAAACGATCATGGAGCATGTCCATGACGGAGTTTGTGGCACTCACAAGAACAGCAGGCTCCTGGCCTCTAATCATCAAGTTGGGGTACTACTGGACTACCATGGAAAGGGATTGCATGCAACACGTTCGTACATGCGATACCTACCAGAAATACTCCAATGCACAAAATGTTCCTCCATCTCTCCTTTCAACATTTGTCTCTCCATGGCACCTCTCAACATGGGGAATAGACATAATAGGAAAGATTAAGTCACCAGGCAAGGAGGTCATGTATTCATACTTGTGGCCATAGACTACTTCACAAAGTGGTTAGAAGTAGCGTCATATGCAAAACTACAACCAAAGCATGTGGCAAAGTTCATTGAGAACAACATCATTTGTCGCTATGGAGTCCCCCATGAAATCGTTAGCGACAATGGCACCCACTTTCAAGCAAAGTGTGCGGATTTGATTGCCAAATATAGGATCTGACACCATAAGTCATCGCGTTATCGGCCGCAAGCTAATGGAGCAGTCGAAGTAGCCAATAAAAACCTAAAAAAACAATTATCTCTAAGATGACGAAGAATTACAGAGATTGGCCACAAAGTTACACTTCGCATTATGGGATATCAGGACCTCTATCCGCACTTCAACAAGAGCTACTCCTTTCTCACCAGTCTACAGTACCATAGTTGTCCAACCAGAGGAACTAGAGATCTCGTCTCTACGCATTGTCCTAGAAAGAAAGCTCCCAAAAGCAGAATGGGTTAGGGCAAGATTCGACGAGTTAGCCTTGCTCGACGAAAAGCGATTAGCAACCTTGCATCACATGCAAGCATATCAAAAGAGGGTCGAACGGTACTTCAACCGACGAGTCAAGTCATGAGGCATCAAAGAAGCTGATTTGGTTCAAAATGCACTACGCAAAACAATCCTTGATCCTCGAGGAAAGTTTCATCCTAATTGGGTTGGTCCTTACATTGTCAAGAAGATCTTACCAAAAGGGGCAGTTCAACTAATGGAGATAAAAGGTGCTAATTTCTACAGCCTCACCAACTTAGAACAACTCAAGAAGTACTACGGCTAAGACATGAACGCGCACCGCATTTTAGCTACACAATAGCAACTTGTATCTGAACTACGGATGGCCTAATTCCTAATGGTATACGTAGGCAACCTCGCCTGGGGTTCGACCACAATAACAAGTGCACTACTTGTTTTGGAAGTTGCAAGTGAATATAAGTCAATGTAGAAAAAGAAATTGGACGAAGTTTTCTTCAACATTCTCAAAAATAAACAATGTATAAAAAGCAATGCAAGTTTGTAATTTATTACTATTTGTGATTAAAATCGAGCAATTACAATATAAGGAAATTTCAAGCTCCAAAGTTCACTTACTACATGCAAAAGCGGCTCGCAGGCCAATCACTTTATTAACTCAAAAGAAAGAAACATTAAATTAAATAAGAGTTGTGGAAAAAAAGCAATCACTCCTTCCTCTCCTTTTCTTGCTCCTTGGCATCATCCTTCTTTGCACCCGAGCTTTCACCTTTAGGCTTCCTCACCCATTTGCGCTTCTTGGGTCTATCTTTCACTATATCCTTCCCCTTTCCTTTGTCACCTCTCAGCACTTCCTTAGGCCTAAGTCTTCTTTCAGAAACGTTTGAGTCAATCTTCAAAGGAGAAAGTCATTCAAGCCTACTCCACAAGGGCACCTTCTTAGGACCAAGTTTGTCCTTGACGGAAACAGCTCTTGACTTAGCAACAGGGGTCTCAGTAGAGTCACAATCTAGTCTCTTACTCTAAGCATGGCCTTTTTGCTCCACACGTCTTCCCTCAGTACGGCTCATGGTATCGGTATCGTTCATCCCGACACAATAATGGACAAAAATCTTGTGGTCACCTCGAGCAAGTGGGGTCACCTCAAGTGTGGAATGGGATTCCCAGTACTTCTCCCATTCTATGGCATTGCCCTTAGGCCTAACCGTGTCAATTGCGGGAATAAGCTGAACTTTCCCAAATTGCCTCATCACCCTTAAAGGGAAGTAGAAGGTCAACGTGGTCAAGCTTGCCACACACACATATAGAGACATATGAGTATGCACCTGTTACAGATAAAAATAATTTGTTAACTAAGTTGTAGGAGTTTGACCAATGAAGCAAGTGACCAACGATGAATGATGCATTAGAGAGACTGGAGATGTGTGACATTTCCTGAATGATTGTCGTTTGGGGATATGACAAAAGCGTTGGAGTTGAATTATGATAGAAGTGGCCTACTCGGATATAGCCCAACAATAGACGACCCATGAGACACAAGCGATAGCAAGATTTGGAGGGAAGCATGAGGATTTGAAATATGAAAAGAGGCGGTAAGAAAACGTCAAGAAGGAATAACTTCCACCCACGATCTACACCTTGAAGGGGATTGGGATCCACTAGAGTTCTCAAGAACTCTAGGGGTAGATTTCCCTGAATCTAAACCATTGAAAAAAAATCGAATGGTTTTCATCAAGTACAATGAGTAGGACCATACAAATGAAAAGGAAACAAAATGAACTAAATGTAGGAAAATCTACCCATAGAGTTCTTTGAGAACTCTAGGTGATCCGAATCCCCTTGAAGGCCTATAAATAGATGTAGCAGGATTAGAATAAACAACAACAAACGCGACAACAACATCTATCTATCTTCTTTTCGCATTTAGCTTCTCTTAGCCACACCCCAAATATAGTTTAGCATAGTGTAGCGTAGCTTAGCGTAGTTCATCCCTCAATGGATCAGTAGTTTGTTCGTTTTCATCCCAATTGTGTAAACATGGAGGTAATCATCCTTCCTTGTAATACGTTTGTAGTCTGACTCTATCCTTATCTATATAATGGATGGTTTTCGTTTCTATTCATCTTTGTTTGTTTTACATTTCAGTCTTATTCCACAACAAGGTCATTTCCTTTTCCTTTCATATTCTCAATTAACTCTACTATTTAGGAGCCATTTTACGTTAACGAGGTTATCTATATAATCAGTAACAAGAGGGGAATCCCCCTAATGAACTAAATATAATATTGGGCAGTTGGCTTGTTGGTGAAGTCCAAATTCACCTCAACAACACCATACTCCTGGTACCCCACCAAAGCACAGTCCACTGCACAAGAATGCCACGGTCAACAAAGATAAGAATCCACTCATGCTGGGATTTGTTGACATGGATGCTCTTACGGGAGAAAAATCCCTTAGCAGAGTACTTGACAAGATTATAGGGTGCCTTAACAAGGCTCAACTGCTCCATCAGCAAAATCTGTCAGAAAAAAAAGCATGTACAATATTTAATCACCACATAAACAAACAAGCAACAATCTTTGTATGATTGCACGATTTTTCAAAGATTCAAACAAAAATATTGTACTTGCAGTAAGATGGGACATTCGGTCAAAGGCGCGTGTGCATCCTTCTTAAGACGGTTAAGCATCATAAATAACTCCCCCGTGCACAACGGCATAGGAGTACGGCTAGCCTCGCATTGCTCAACAATAGTAATAAGGCTAGCATGTCTAGTATTCAGCTATCGTGTATAAATACGAAGCTTGCAAACAAACAAAGCATGATCACACGCCTACGGTAGACTCTACGGTAAGAAGCATCACTAGCAATATAGTCTACTAATGCAAGAAAGTCAATTTCACGACCATGAACTATGCGTCGTATTGGGGATGTAAGGAAGACTTACAGCAGGCCAAGCAATAATAACACCAAGTTCTTTAGGCAAAGGAACAATTTCTTTGTCCCGAAGGCGTTAACAATGCATCAATGGGTCCTACAGGCTATTAGCAGCGTAGAGAAGGTTTGTATCGAGGTTTACATACCTTAAAGTCAAGAGCACATCACAATTCAACCTTGCAAGGTCCTCCCTTTCACGAGCATCCAAGCTTCGGAGCAAGTTGTTCAAAGCAATAGCAAAGTCTCTCTGATATCCATTTGATTTGTTGCAAGAAATCTTCAATGTAATGAATTAAATGATGTTTAAGCAATGTAAGAGAGGTTTTAATGCACTTTTGAAGGCTGTAATGACAAATTAAGGCGTGCACAAACCACTATTTATAAGCAGATTGGGTCGCAAAACCTTCCAAAACACCAAAAATCGAGCAAAGGACAAAGCTTTAGGGCAAAATTTTGCCCACTTGGGCGATATTACGCCTAGGTTTTTGATTGCTTTTGGTCGTTTTGCTTGCTTCTTCGATTAAATGCACCTTAGCACGCAGTTCTTGGTTCAACCTAGGTCCTTTTGTGTGTTTTTCAAGAAAGGACAAACCAACATTCTCCTCAACGACACAACGCAACGCAAATACACAACAACGTAAAAGCATCATAGGCATCGTTTATAGTCAAACACCTACATTAAGCATTGCATATTGCTAGCAAGTTGACTTTTGCAAGTCGTAGTCAAAGCTCAACACTACAAAACGAGTTATATCTAGAGTCATACATGAGTCTAGGAATATTTACAAAAATATACGTACACTCGAGTCTTGGCTAGAATCAAGTCAAAGAGTTACTAAAGTCAAGCAAAAGTCAACAAAATAGGTCTAAGCTAAAGTCCTAAAATCAATCAACGCAAAGCCATGGTCACCCCCCTTCCCTACAGGTGATAGGTACATTTGTTGATCGTGATACACCGAGAAGCTAAGCTCCGCAAACACCCGCGCAATAAGCTTGTCTAGGGAAGCATCAGGGGTCACCGGCACAGAGAACCGAGTTTAGGGTCCAGCCAATGACCGAGAAGACGAAGCGCCACTCGAGAACCTTTTGCCCAACGAGGTCGAGGTCCCGCCTCGATTGGGGGCTCGATGCATCCTGACGTCACCGTCTTTGTTAACATCATCGTCGTCATCATGGCTCTGGTGGTCGCCTGAACATGCATTAAAGGGGTTTCAAGTCAGACGGGTTCATGACCTACACAAGATCTAAGCAACACACTTAGTGCACTTACCGAGTCTCTCAGTTGTCCATAGGCGTATCTCCATGAATCAATGACTCCTAGCAACCTCTCAACGTCTTCCCTAGGCATTTGTTTCACAGGATAGACAAATTAGTAAATGACAAGGCAAAAGTCCGAACAAATAAAGCAATGCATTCTTACCTGACTAGCTCCAAGTGGGATCGTGTACTGAGCATGCCTAAAAGCTAAAGGAGCAGGATCAATGAACTCATCAGAGCCAGGGCGGATTCTTAAGTCGGCGAAAGGAATCTCCCCAAGATTATAATCAGGCTGCCCAAGCCAAAGCACGAGTTAGTGCACAACTAACGAAAGACGAAGCAAAGAAGAGTTGAGAAACAAAACTCATACCTCATCCACAAGCTCAACTCGGGGGGGCTAGCCGCTCCTCGATGAAGCACTCGGATGAATTCCACCCTTGCACTCCGAGGAGATGTCGTACTCAATCGCCTTACCATGAATCGAATCAGCATGCAATTCCGAGATCAATCGGTCTTCATTCATCATTGATCTGGAGGATCCTGAGGCACCGGCTGCTCTGAATGACCATGTTGCCTTAACATGCGCTCACCGAGGTACCAAATAGGCCCTTGAGACCCCTAGTTGACGCACCGTCTCTTGGTCAGCCCGGCCACCAGGTCAAGCCTCCTCAGCCTCGTTCCCTCCACTCTCCTCTAAGGGCGCCACTTAATTTGAAAGGCAATAAAGTTAGAGTCAAAATCTCTAAAAATGACATGCATACGAGTAATAAAGCTCTAAGACTTACGTCAGCTGAGTTCAGACGGCGAATAATCCTCCTAGGTTGTTAGAGTCCGTAGGTCCAAGACGGGACTCCTCGAGGGGTCCACCGCAGCATCGCAGGCCATTGAGCATGTTGTGCTTTAGGAGATAACTTGGGAACTAACCCATACGCGGGAAATACTCATACACCTAAAACTGCGGTCTCAAAAGGAAAAAATCAACCAACATACAGCAAGTGAAGCAAAGACAAAGGTAGAAAAGCTTGGGCAAAAATTACCTCGAGTACCCTCCAAGAGCCGGCAAGTGCGAGGATCACATTACTGTCGATCTGACAACAACATAATCGCATGGAATGAATCAAACAACCATAGCCTAATCCACCCCAGTCAAAGGGGCATATCTTTGAAAGATCCTCTAGAGCAGCCAGAAAACGCAACTGTATTCTGGTTCCTGAGCCCGTATCCAGACACAAAGCAGTGCTAAGCATCACCAGTATGAAGATCCTAGCCGACTGTACGTCTGTGGTGCCCTCCAGCTCCAGACCATCAATGAACACGTTCTGCAACGCCCTTTTGTTACCTCCCTCCACCCGCATTCTGGGAGTAATAGGACCTAGCCGGTCATCAACCATGGGGATCGGTCAATTAGTGAAAGTAAGCCCGTCAGCATGGCAAAGTCGTAGGGGGTCACAGTCATCTCCCCCTCACAGGAAGCGAAAGGTACTCGTGGTATCCTAGAACCACTCCATTAGGTCGAACACGATGATCTTAGGCGCAGTCGAATACGGCTGACTCGTCATGCTAAAGACGAAGTTGTGAAAGCCGCACTGGCCCAAGATATGCCATACTCCGGGGCGACGTTTAAAGAACTTATCATACGAGCGGATCTTGCAATCACTCTGCACAAGAGTTGATGAAAATTAATAAATAAATCTTAGCAAAGCAGTAAGACAAATGAAAGTCGCATACCCTTCCATTCTTCAAACGAATGGAAATGTGATTTTTTGGGTAGCAACACAACTCTGAGTTATCCCAGTCCTCAACCTTCCATCGATCACAGGAGCTAAACACTTTCTTCGCTCTCTGAGTCGGCATGCTACAAACGAAACAAGATAAATACTAAAAAAAGGGCAACATAACGGCTAGAAATGGATAGTTGTCATAAAAATAAATGGCCCTCCAGGGGCTTACAACCAATCAACACAACCACAGCAAAGGAGAATACACTATTCTCCTAGCAATCAAGGCAAAGACAAGCAATGCATTAATAAGAGGGAAAGAAAGAGCACGTCTTCTCCCCAGTGAAATAACATGATTAAAGGAATGCACTATTCCAACTATCTACATGAAACGAGGATTCCAAGACAATGCATGAATTCACGGATGCACAACAATCCCTGGTGAATTAATCAAGGCACCATTAACAAGCCATTTTCAAACTTTAAGCTACTTACAATGGTGAAATTGCATATGAGCGCTTACATTGTTGCAACAAGGCATGGAGAGGCATATTCCATCATAAACAAACAAAAACCAACAAGGCATATGCCAAATTCAACAAAGCATTCGCATGAACAAGCTACTATTCATCATCTTCTTCAAGTAGTAAGCTTACAAGTTCATAACTCATTCAAATTTTAACTAATTTGATTAGGCAAGTTGCAAAAGACTCACAAAGACATGAATAAGCAAAGGCATTCAACAATTTTAAGCATACATAAGCAAGGGAGAAAGCACCAATTCGATGGCACAAATTGACAAAGCATATTCAAATAGCATGATTTTGAATAATAAATTGCAACTTACAAGTGAATTTCAAGTTTCAAGTAGTAAACTTACTTGGGTTTGGAGTTTGATGAGCAAAGTAAGATCTTTCCAAGAAATTCCAAGAGGCTACAATGGAGTTTGGAAAGTGTTTGCACAAAACAAAGCAAAAGCAAATGTGTTGGGTCCCCTAGATTTTGACTAATGACAAACCAATACAGGAAACAGGACACTTAATTGTGAATATAGTTGGTTTTGGGAACCAGCTGATATAGGAAACTTGTTTCCCCAGACAAGTTAATACTTATTGAGTATGCATTGAAACTAACTTGTTTGTTACAGGGAATAACTGAATACACACAAAGCTCATATACTGGTACAGAACCAGTAAGAGCTGTTTCCTTGACTGTTATGCTGAAAAACAGTCATGTACATTTTATTGCACTTTAACCATGTTACATGTGCAGTAATAGGATGATTCCAAGACTTGAAGTGTGAAGCCTTTCGAAGACATTCGAAGAAAGAAGTGTGCTCAAAATTGAAGTATTTAAAGGAAGAATTCAAAGTCTTGAAGATTACATGAATAATGGAAGATATACTTTTAAAAGTTTAAATCTAGGAATTCATGTAATATGCTCTATAGTGTGACTTAATTGTTATGGTTTAAATGCTTATATGTGTTTTTAGTTATGGTATGAATTCTGATACAAGAATGGAACAGAATTCATAACATACTCAATTAGGGAACCAGGCTGGGGAACCAGCTGTGTCCCTGAGTGGAATTATGGCTGCAGTTTTGAAAAAGAATTTTTCTAAAATATTTTGTAAAAGATATATTTTGAAAATAAAGTTTTCAGTTGGAAATTAGATGAGAATATGGTTGTTGCCTTAAACCTAGGAGTATATATCTTGTTCGATTATTTTCTTAAAAGATTAAAATCGAACAAGATAAATACTTTCCATAAATCTCATCTTGCCTTGCTCGGCAAGTAGAGYTTTAAGGAAACTAGGGTTAAGGTCAACAAACATATATATACTCATCTATACTTCTAATTCTACACATCTCTCCATGGATCAAAAAGAGTTTTATATTTTGAGAGAAAAACACAAAGCACAAGAACTTTACTTTGAGTCATACATAAGAGCATTAGTCGAGCTTTATATTTCTCTTATTAGCTTGGTTAGAAGTAAATCAAAAAAGAGAAAAGTTTCCTTGTAAAGGCATTCAACAGAGGGGTTGAAGCCTGTGAGAGTTTGTGAGTTCAAACATAAATGGACTTACGAGGTGAGTCGAGTGCACATTCAGAGTTGGGTGTGGGTGTGCTGGTTCCCGGAGTAGGGAAACAACAGACTGAGTGTATCTTTTGTTTTTCGGAGTAGATTAATAAAAGAACATAGGGTAGGAGGACGTGCCCAGAGTTGGGTGAACCTCGTTAAATCTTGTGTGATCTTTATTGCTTTATTTATATTCCACTGCTTACAGGAACCAGCCCAACTGTTCCTCATACTAAGTCCGAAAGAAAGAAAAATTGGTAATGATAATCATACTCAATTCACCCCCCCCCCCTCTTGAATATCACATAACCTTCAAAATGGAAAAGGAGCAAAAGTGGCTAAAATTCCATTAAAAATTCGACCAAAATAGGTCGAATGCTAAGCGAAATTACGCCCAGCTTTAGCCAATTTTGGCTCGATTTTTGAGCCATTTTTTGTGGGCCTCATAGACCGTTGCATTCAAATGTAGTTGGTACTTCCCGCAAATTCCAACCAACTTTCAAAGTCATGCACAATGACCAAAATGCCCCTAAGCAAGCAAAATGGGCCCGAAAGTCATCAATTCGCAACAAAAGTGCACTGGCAAAGCTACAACAAGCCATAAGCAAGTACAAAAATAATACAAAGAAATAGCCYCGATCAAGCGAAAGTCAACATGCAATATCAAAGTCAAAGCACATATCCCCAATCGAAACAACACCATCCTTAGCAAGCATTTGAAGGRCAAGCAATAGCCCGATTGTATTATACGCAATGTAAGTCGAAGCAACAACAAAAAGACATTGCTATACACAATCGTGGTTATACCCGACGTTCATCATCAAAGCAAGGCATAGGCATCAYCACCAACAAAAAGACATTCACTATATGCGATCATGGCTATACACGACYTTACCTTCACTTCAATTTTCACGGACGACTAGCCGAGATGGGATAAAAGGCTCGATTCTCAAGCGTGGAATGAAGCACAAACACCAATCCAAACGGAGGCATCGATCCAAACACCATCTCAAGTTCCCTGGTAAATCCAAATGGAGGCATCGATACGGACACCACAACAGCAAATCCCCATGAAGTCCTAAAGGAAGCATCGAGGCGGACAATCATTAAAATAGCAACCCCCAGGAAGTCCTAACGGAAACGTCGAGACGAACAATCGAAAAACAAATTAAGAGAGTCCTAACAAAAGCGTCGAGGCGGCAAATCAACCAAAAAAAGTATACAAGGGAGTCCTAARGGAAGCGTCGAGGTGGACAACCAAAAAATATTAAGAGAGTCCTAATGGAGGCGTCYAGGCGGACAATAATCAATCAAAGCACACTAGAACGTCCTAACGGAAGCATCGAGGCGGATGGATGAAAGTAAACAACAGCAAAGCACCTTCACAAAAKTCCCCCAATGGAAACAAAACTTTAGGTGGAAGCACAACTAGCAACAGAGAAAAGCAAGCAAGCAACAGCAARCGCAGGTGCAGGTAAAACTAACGCATTTGTTTTGCTGGTACCGAGTACTTTAATTTGGCTTTCATTTTATGAGATCTRCGTCTCTACAAACTCAGTTAAAGTGGGAGGTTCTGTAGATACCTACATTTTTTCCTAACCTAAGATGACCAATGATAAGACTCCCCTCGCAACTCARAAGCCAAATCGAGATAGCTAGAACCCTAACAAGCCCTAAAAAAGGCAAGTTCCCTTACATAGAGCACTTTTTCAAGCACTTAACACCCCTAAAATGAGTTTTAATTTTCAYATAATTTTAACTTATTTTCAAGCATTTTTCTAGAATTTTTCAGAATTTTCTGGATTTTTCTAAACATTTTTGCATTTTTTCGGAGTTTCCAACAACTTAATTAATTTTATAATAATTAATTAAATTATCAACATAGCTTCAAATATTACGAAATTTTAACATAWAATACAAAATTTTACAATGAATTATTACATATTTTGTCCATAATTTTTCTACTTGTGGATTCATATTTGTGAATTTCTTAAGCAAYACACGCAATCGAGCGAAACGGAGTGTACTGGAAGTTTCTGAAACCTTGCCTAGTCGTGGCTTGCTCCCCAAGGATGTCCACATTCACCCTCTAGCTTTCGATGCACGACTCAGCCAATTTCAAATGCGCAATCTTWTTTTCCTAATGAAACCGAGCAAATAAYGCAAGTCAGATCAAAAAAGGAGGAAAACAAAAGCTGGGCGAAATTTCGCCCAAGTTTTCCTCCTCTTTTTTCGTCTGTGCCTATAAATACACAGGCCTCGACCCTCATTTCACAACTTTGGACAATTTGCACTTCGGCTCTCTCTCTCTCTCTCTCTCTAAACGTCCAAACTCTCTCCCTCCCTTTCTCTCTCTACGAAAACTCTATTAACAACCCATGTCACAACAAACTAGACACTATTTGCATCAATTTCTGTTAAACAACCAACATAGTAATTTGCATGCTTAAGGTTAAAACGGAAATACGTTTGTTGTTGTCTTTTTGACAATGGACTCTCAATGACTGAGTAGAGGCCGCTAGATACCAAGGGGGAAGGGGGGCGTTGTGCACTATTTCGCCCTTACCCTTGTCTCTAATCCATAACTTTTGGTGCACGACCAAACRATGGAGTCTTTCGCCGCACATATGACAAACCTTGTTTAKTACTTCAGCCATTAACATCTTCAATTGGAACGAAATTCTAACTTGTTGCAACTGCATACTTCGAACTCCCGACGCAATTTTCGAATGAAATCTTCAATTTTCGAACAAGAATTCCAMAATTTCGAATTGAAAATTGCAATTTTCGAACTAGAACATCAACTTTTCGAATCATCATGCCAAAACTTGAACCAATATAAAAATAATTCGAAACAAGATTGATTTTTCGAACTAAAAAAATTGACAAWTTTCGATCTCAAAACTCCAAGAATACTAAGAAAGTAGTTGTGGGCATATGATTTTAGAACAAAAAGACACTAATTCAATCCAAAATCAACCTAAAATTTGAGTGATTTTTACGAATGAAAGGAATATGTGAGTAAGATTAATTAAGAGTGAGTAAGTTTGCGTGGGAGAATGAGGGAGAGTAGAAGAACGAAGAAGAAATGAAGAAAAAATGAAGGATGGAGTGTTCTGGGTATTAAATAGGAGATGAGTATTATATGGGAAGAAATGTAGAGTGCTCTACAGTCTACACGTGCAAAATCACAAACATAATACCTTAAGTTAACCCCATAAAGTCAACAACTTTGGCTGAAAAACACATTAAGGGTTTTTTTTTTTTTTTTTTTTTGTTTTAAGGAAATTGTCATAAAAGGTGTTTTCCGACAAACTCTCCCCACCTACGTCCCTCATGCATCCCTCTTACTTGGTTTTCAAAGTGAAAGTGATTTTGACAAGGTTATCTATATGATGTGTGCATGCATCTATATATTTTGTTCTATTTATCAAACTATAATTATTTGATTTGCTATTGAGTGAAAAAACAGAGTGTATGATGAGATGAACTAAACAAAGTCAAATCAACTACGAAGTACTGTATTAAACAAAACAAATAGGTCCAAAAGAGCAAGGAATATCATGAGTTCCCTACATTGCATGCTAGCACAAAATACTACAAAATACACAAGTGACCAAGTGCAAAATTCGATAAAAATAATATAAAAAATAAAACGAATAGTTATGATAATTTTATTCCATGGCTTATCCATGGTTCATTGCCTCCCAAAGCACATTCAAATCAATATTCCCTCCAGATAGTATAATGGCTACATTTGTGCRGCTGTTCCATAATGGATTTTGTTGGAAGCTGRCAGAGAGAACAGCTGCTAGTCCTATGGCTCCGCTGGGTTCCACAGCAACCTTAAGAATTTCATAACAAAGCTGCATTGCTTGCACTATTTGCTTATCTTCTACAGTGATGACTGCATCAACATAATCTCGAACGATTGGCCTAGTTCCAAAGGAGAAGAATTAGCTATACAAAGAAGGTACAAACAAAGGTGCACACAAGAGAATGTGACTTGGGAGTCAAATCAATTAATCAGAGCCATCATACCATAAGTGGGGTTGGCTAATATGAACCAAAAATTATTATTCCGAGAAGTCATCCATATAGACAAATTATCACACGATGAGAAATTACTGCACACATACAAATAGAAAAAAGAGAATTCACAAATAGATGCAGCATAAATGCCAGAAAATCTATAAGGTTGTGTTTGGATATGCACATTTCATTTCAAATAATGGAATTCAAATTTAGAATTTCAAATTCTTGAATTTAAATCCAAATCTATTGTTTGGGAATGAAAAAAAATTTCAAATTCAGAATTTCAAATTACTGTTTGGGAATACAAAGAATATCAACCTATAAATCAAATTCTTGCTTCAAAACATAGCAAAATACACCGTATTAATTTGACAAACACCTCAATTTGCCTATTAAATAAAAATTATAGCAAATTAACAACACCAAAAATCAGAATATACTAAGTACTATTTTTATATGCAACGTAATTTAGAAAAAGAAGAAGATGATGAATTTAACACTTAAAACTTAACCATTAACTCACCAATCAGAACAATTTATACCTAATTCAAAGATTTTGAAATAAAATATCACAAAAGGTCATTTTTTTTGCCCAAAATATCAGTGGAAAACTAAAATGCATGAATATTGGGGAAATGGGAAAATTAGGGTTTGATTAAATTTGGGGAAGTAGAATTGAAGATTATTTGGAAAGAATTAGTGATGATGAGCGCTCAAGGAGAGAGAAACACCAACGACCAACAAGAATGTTGGCAAACGACGAAGGAATGACAAACAAGTGTGACAAGCGGCGGCTTCGGCGGAGGAGAGAGAAACGACAACGACGAGCATGAAGGAACAATGAGAAGCGACGACCATGGATCGGAAAAGCGCTCAATGAACTGATGAAGAAGATGAATTTGACGAAGAAGATGAACTGCTAACCAAACCCTAGGAGAGAGAAAGCAACACGAAATTTGATGAACTGATGAACTGAAAATGTTAGGATGATATAGGCTTTTTTGGGTCATATTGTAATTTGAAATGACATGTAAAATGTTAAATTTCAATTACCAGAAAATAGTAATGTTTTTGAATCTTAGGATTTGGGCCAAATCCAAATTTCAAATCCAGGCCTACCCAAACAAGGTATTTTGGCCAAATCCAGAATTTCAATGAAATTCTAGATACCAAACAAGCCATAAAAAAATTCAAATTCAGAACAAAAAAAAAATAGGAGTACTATAACAGCACAGTGTTGTACACCGGACCGAAACCGGTTGACTGGTGGACCGGATTTTGTAAATTTTCAAGACCGGCACCGAACCGGTTCCAAATTGTTACCTTATTTACATTTTGATGCGCACATAGTTGAAGTTTGCCTTTCGCCTAAATCATGTGCTCTGAGTTGCCTTTGGCGGAGACACAGCTCACTTGATACATGCCTGGCTGTTTTTGGGCCATTTATTCCCTTTAGCTTTGGTTGTTTGTTTTGTTTAATCTTTGCCCCTGTTTACACATAATTAAAGGCTAGAATTTATTATTATTATTATTATTATATATATTATTATTATTATTATTATTATTATTTATTATATTATTATTATTATATTATTATTATATTATTATTATTATTATTATTATTATTTTATTATATATTATTATATTATATTATTATTTTTATTATTATTATTATTAATTATTATTATTATATATTATTATTATATTATTATTATTATATTATTATATAATATTATTTTATTTTATTTATATTATTATTATTATTATTATTATTAATTTATTATTTATATTATTATTATTTTATTATTATTATTATATTTATTATTATTATTAATTATTATTTATATTTATTATTATTATTATTATTTATATTATATTATATTATATATTATTATTATTATATATTATTATTTATTATTATTATTATATTTATATTATTATTATTATATTATTATATTATTATATTTATTATTTTATTATATTATTATTATATATTATTATTATTATTATATTATATTATTTTATTTATTATTATTATTATTATTATATTATTATATATTATTATTATATTATATTATTATATATTATTATTATATATATTATTTATTATTATTATTATTATTAATATATTATTTATTATTATTATTATATTATTATATTATTATTATTATTATTATTATTATTATTATTATTATATTATTATTATTATTATTATTATTTATTATTATTATTATAATTATAATTATTTTATTATTTATATTATTATTATTATTATATTATTTATTATTATTATTATATTATTATTATATTATTATTATTATTATTATAAAACGTGCAATCGGTACAACAACAAAAGAACAAGTGATTACAAGAAGTTGGAGGGGAGCCGAGAGACAATCTGGGGCCCACTCCTCTAGCAATAGCAAACCCATCCTAGTGAAGATGTGAGCAGCTGCACGTGTCCGATGTCCTGAGCTCTGGGAGAACGTCTGGATCCTCTTTAGAAGCGCACAGCACCCTTATCCAACTCTCCCAAGAAAGAAGAGGAAAGGAAAAACCGTAGCCAATAGCCCTACACCGCTCAAATACTTTCCCGCTTCCGTTGTGCTGCTGCCGCCACCACCCCGACCAGGAACGAAATAGACAACCCAGTTTGCGTCAAAGGAGATGACCCCGTCAGGTCACACACACATCCAAGCCGCCATCCCAAGAATAAAGTAAGACATCGCTGGTCGTAGAGCCCGTCGCCTGCGCTAGTCACCAACATTTACCTCCTTCCGAGCAGAAATCCCAGCGAGATAACAAACGTCAAGAGTGTATCACGGCAACATTATGTCGATGTTTGATACCAATGTCCCGGCACAAGACACAGCATGATCCCCATAAAATCACCAACGAAAACCCAGAGCGAGCAGGCAGAACACGGTGTCGAAACAGAGAACAACGGAACACCCAACCGATACAAAGACCGAACGATAAGTCTTACCGTTCATTGTCTGACCCAAACCCGAGATTGGGACCGCCCGCAAACCAATCTTGAAGAGTGATCTCCCTGTTGTGATTTCCAAAGGGCAACTTGACGTGAGGATAAGGAGAAATTGGATTCGCATCAGAAGTAACCTTCGTGAAATATATGTCTGCCAATTTCTTCAAGAGTGTGGGCAGCGATCTCACTAGGGCTACTCATAAGGTCGGTCTCCACGGTGTTGTTGAAAAGACAGGCGTCGTCAAAGCCGGCGGTCCCGGGCCATCAACACCAGAAAGACGAAGAAGCGAAGCTGTAAACTAGAGGACTGCGCAACTATGCAAGGTTATTATGATTATTATATTATTATATTCATTATTATTATTGTGGTTTAGTGTTGATCCAAAGGCTTATAATAGCCATTTGTACACACATTAATCAAACTCTTGATGATTGAAAGAATTGAAATTAGATATTACTTCTTTTGTACCGTTGTGCCCTTCTTTATACAAAGGATGCCCATCAAAAAGAAGTGCCGACTTCAATGAATTTTTTTTTCTCTTGTTATACGTCATACCTTTATTTGAGACTTCCTGGCAATGGCTGCATTTTTGACATGGAGTTAGAACAACTTGGATGTCAAAACTGCTTTTCTACAAGGTGATCTTGATAAGAGATCCATATCAAGCAAAGTAGCAAACCGAAGGGTGTTTTTTTTGTTCTCGGAAGAAAAATCTAGTCTATCGCTTGAAGCTCCCAGGRAATGGTGCAAAAGATTTCACTCATTCATGATCAAACAAGGCTACAAAAATAGTCGATCAGTGCAATTATTGCGCCTATTTTCAACAAAATAAAAAATGGAGTTTATATCTATTGAGTGCTATACGTGAAGAGATGCTCATTACATCTCAAGACAAGTCTCTCATAACAATAASGAGTTCGAGATGAAAAATCCTAGTGTAGCAAAAAAAGTTAAATTAGCATAGAGTTGCACCGAGATCAACAGGCCATATTTAGGTTTAATACGAGTGTACTTAGTGTAAATTTTAATCATCTACATGTTGTTTACAAACAAAGGAAGAAAAGGAGAAAATGGCCAGCATACCCTATGCTAGTGCAGTCACCTTGGGTATGCTATGATTTTGTACTATACCAAATCTAGCGTCGTGAGCAAGTATGTGCACAARCCTAGCAAAAAGCATTCGAATGTAGTTAACGGATGTTTTGTTCAACTAATGTTAGTTGTTTTGTTGACACTGGTGGTGATATCTCGGTTGTTGAGGTCTCTGATATATCTTCACTCTATATTCCGGTTCAATTGGTTGGAAGGCTCAATTACAACCGGTAGCTGCCTTTTCCAGTACATAAGCAAAGTATGTTACAACAACTGAAGGTATAGAAGAGGCTATATGGTTARGAGGTCTTGTCATGGATCTTGGTATACCACCAGGTTTCACTATGGTATTCTTTGACAGCAAAGTGCTAATGTGCTATCTTTCTCACCAAAAACGATGCTTATCATTCCAAGAGTATGTCACAGTCTGATATTACTATGTCAAAGATATTATTATTGAACGTGAAAAGTACAGGTTAAAAAGGTTAAAACTTTAAGGAATGTTGTAGATAATTAGATATGGTCAAGAAACCATTTGCTACGTTCGATCACTGCTTGGACTTAGTCATAGTGTATTCTTGCTAGCTCCTTCGGAATCATATGACAAATACTGAAGTTTTGGTCCAAGGTGGAGATTGTTGGGACTTGGGCATTGGGTTTGCCTCGGATCTTTAGCCCAATATTCTCAGTCCTAGATATTTATAGAGTTGACAACTAAACATGATCAAATATCATGATCATACATATTCGATCTAGCCTTTACCTTTGACTAACTAGAAGCTTATACACACAGATATTTTCCACCAACACAATTACACAACCCATATTTACCACCTAATTGCATGCACGTCAACAAAATACACAAAAAGCCACATACAAAAGTCATCCAAGCCATACAAATACAAGCTTTCCTGTCTGAATACCTTAATACCAAATATCCTCCTTGTAATATTCCACTAATCTTATTATAARTCCTAGTGAGTTCCTTATTTGTGAAGGTAATACTGTAACATTTCTCACCCTAATAGTTTAGGGTCTTTGTACTCATATTATTGAATTAGTGGAATTATTTTTCAAGTGCTCATTATGTGTGATTTTCTAATAGCCTTCTTGCCCTTTATARTTTGTCAATTTCTCGATTACATTTCCGCTAGCGCTCTTACCCAAACAACCCACACTTGCACACCTAACAGCATGTAAATTCACATTATTCAAGATGGTGGAAATAAGGTTAAAGGACCAATTCTGAGCCAAAGATATTCAATTATGACCAATTCCCGAGAGAAAATTGAATGACAACTTTTGGTTTAAGTAAAACAGATAATGTCACGTATGTTTTGGCTTTGACAAAATCAAAGGGAAGAGGCAACTTTTCTTAGTTCACAGAAGCTGCGCAAACTATAAAGGCAATAATCATAAGCCATTAACGTGAACCACTCATAAATCATAATGTGACAAATGAACATAATCCATAAACATGGCGGAAACTAAAAAAGAAGGATCAATTCAACCATACTAAATTTGAAAAGAAAAGAGTGCGTCTTTACCAAGTTAGGTCCCCAAGGGAAGCCCTAAGCCCATCAGCAATCGTGTTGACCTCAGGCAGTAAAACAATTCGGCCATTCTCTTTTGATAGAGCTGCATCATTGGCTCCAACAGGCTCAGCAGCTAGAACACGAATGGATGGTTTAATGGACTTGGCAGCAAGAGCAACACCAGATATTAAACCCCCACCTACAAAATAATTTATTCAGAAGCCAATCTTGAAATATTATATGTCATGCACAGCAAAGAATCCAAACAGAAACTAAATACATAGACCCACCACTGATAGAACATAACTGTGTCCTATTTCAGGGAACTGCTCCAAAAGCTCCAGTGATATAGTCCCTTGTCCACTTTTACTATACTAATGAGTAATCAAGCTGGAAATGTATATTCGTTTGTACATTTGTAATCACTTCCGATGCAGACTGAGAAACGATAAATGAAAGTTGAGCCTCAGACACTAAAATAACAAAAAAAAATACGTCAGTCTAAACACCTTATGATACGCCCATCATTGTATGGATGTATGAGAAACTTGCATTAGTATCTGCTGCACCTTAGAGCAGACTCTGCTCGACTTGCATTGTTGGAATCACTCACAGATGACTTCCCCATAACGTTATGACATTTCTCAAACTTGATTTTGGAGCATATTGGGAATTAACAATATAATGCTGGGATTCCTCGTTAGTTTGGCAGCCCAATGACATGCTAGCAGCCTGCATGGTTGCCACTGAGTTTTAAGTTCAGATAAAAAATAATGATTATACTATATTAAAACAAGATAAAAACAGGAGCCAAAATCAGAAGCATCAATAGAACAATAAGGTGAATGTCCTGTTACCTACTATGAGTTACCACTCCTTTACTAGCCTGTTGCTCATCGAGAGAGAATACAGCATTTGAAGCACCTCTGAATTTAAATGCCCCTCTGAAAAACCAAGAAAAAAAAAATTAAAAAAAAAAACAGCTACAGATTCAAGGGATGCCTATTTAGATAATTAGGAGACTTGGAGGTCATKAAACAAATTGTAAAACCCCCTACCCTTTCTGAAAGCATTCACATTTGAAAAGCAGCCTCCTACCCGCCATTGAATTCAATGTTTCAGATGTCAAGACAGGAGTCTTGTGAATAATCGACTTAATTCGTTCTCTAGCCTCCTCGATGGAAGACAGGTTGGCAGCATATTGATCAGTTCCATTTTGTCCGCTCATCTCCTATTCCCTGTGCAGATAGAACATAAAATCAAACATAAGACTATCTGGTTGCAAAAGTGGCTGCAAAGTTATTTGAAGTTGCATTCATCACAGAGTCAAAAGAGTGTAGGACAGTATCACACTATCACTTGTTTAACATTGCTTCATCCTGCCTTCTTTTCCATTTCCTCAACTCAAAGCCACAACTCATTAAACTTTTTTTTTTGGGACAATGGTGAAAGAGCAAATTACAAATTAATAAACTTTGRTTCTTTGACAAATAACAAATGAAATTTACATACCAAGCATATTAGAGGATAAAACCACATAAGTAATATTCCATCTCTAGTCGTCACAGGTCACAAGCAACCATGTTTATGCATATGAATATATGATACTCCTTCATTCATTCATATATATATATATAAGTATATTCCATTACAAGTATCTAATATTTGCAGAAGGGATAACTTACAAGAATCTTAAATTCTGGTCAAACTGTTGATCTGAACTTAATTAATGTGTCTAAAGTGTCTTTTGAATTTCTTGTCTGCCAATATCATGAAGGGAAGTAGCCTGAAGTAGATAACGATAGCAGGAATTCAAGAAGACAAGAAGTGAGTAAATATTCACATTCTTATTCTAATTTCTCAAAAATGGCATCAAATATAGTGTAAAGATCATTGAGGAGAAAATAAACAAATAAAACTAATGCCATATTGTTTTCTAGTAGCACTATCACAAGGATACAGTTTAAGCAGCTTACTATCATTAGGAAAAAAATAAAAAATCAAAGCGAAGTATATAACTTCAGATGGCACGAAGAAACCACATCAAGTAAGCAAATACAAATCTAAAGTTTGAATTATATGCAGCGCAGTACATGATGTAGTATGGAGTGATACAGTTCATAAGTAAGACAGCATCAGGAAGCCTCAGCCCCACGACAAAACATCACCTTGTAGGTACAAATTCGCCCGGTAAATGAACTGTATAGAGTATAACTCAGATGATACAACATCCATACAATCAAAACAACACTCAAATGAAAAAACAACCAAACAAATCAAACAATCGAACATCATCCAAACTTTACAAAACAATCCACCAAACAATCAAACTAAATAATAAAAACAATTGAACGATCGACCTAACAATCTAACAAAAGAAATGGGAAACAATTTCACCAGAAAAAATATATAACAAGAATAACTGAATCAATGGAAAAATCAATTTGCGAATTAGTGAAACCTAATATGAAATTTGGGGGAAAAAAGAAAGAAGAAGATACCTAAGAAAAACGAAGCCCTAAAAATCGAAGCTGTGATGAAATTCAAACAAATTTTGAATTTGAAACAAACAAAACCCTAATCGAGTGGAGCGAATTCGAGCCAATTGATGGAGCGAACCAAAAGAGAGGATCGAAATCCTTTAAAAGTAACAAGTTAACAAACGCTTAAACACTTATTCGGAAATTACAGGAATTTTGAGCATGCAATTCATATTACTTCAGGTTTTTTAAACACAGAAGAACTTAAGATATAGCGATCGGAGATTTCGTCAGCCAAAAAAAAAAAAATTGAAAAAATTATTATGCAATACCTCCTTCCGCAAGATATTTAAGGCTTCCCCAACATATGGAACAGACTCACAATGCTCAGTTACATGCTGCAGTGTTAGTAGCAGCAGGAGTTCAAGAGGGAAAAAAAATGCTAAATTAACATTCAAGAAAGTTCAAGAGGATACTTAATTGGTTCTCAATTGAGAGCTTCTACTGATTCGGAAACACAAACTGGTTCTCAATACGAGTATGATGAACAGAATTCAATAATTCATGCATGTTCCATTGATGTATACATCTAGAAAAGCAAGCTGCACTCATTAAAATTGGAGGTGTGTTTCTACAAAAGAGAAAGACTGTGACAGAGGTATTCCTAACGAACAAAAATAGCTGAAAGTCTTCTGAATTATCACCGTACTCTTGCCTCAGTTGTGTAGTGAGATGACTGATTTACTCTTTTTTTTCCCTTTTTTTCCAAAAAAAGTCATCTCAATTTTATACAGAGTAACAAAAACCAACCTTTTTTTTACGTAAAAGGAAATAATTTATTAATCAAATCTTAGTTCCCAAGTAACTAAAAAATGGAACCAAGATAGCCTTACATAGTCATACATACATATGTCATACATGAAAATAAGATGCATCATATGAAGCCGAAGAAAGCAAATAAACAATGTGTCTAATACAATAACTAAGTAGAATAAACATCCATGACTACTAAGGGGCATCCGCAACAGAAGTTGAAGTAATGACYGATCTAGAGGAGGAGGTAGCAATATGAAGCTTATCATAACCAGAAACAGGAGCAGCAATCCATGGAACATCRAAGTGGGTTCGTTCATTCTCCGAGCATATTGAGCTAGCTCTTGAGCTACACCATTTTCCTGACGTTTGATGTGGTTGAAGGTGACAACCCAGTTTTTCTCAAGTAGCATGGCAGCAACCTCCACAATAATAGGTTTGAGCTCATGTCTTTGGATGTTAGCCGCCTTATCCAATAGAATGGTTAGGCTTCTAGCATCTGTCACCACTTCAACTCTGTCAGCTTTAAAAGATTTGGCTATGATTAGGCCTTCCTTGAGAGTGATCAATTTAGCAGCCAAACTGTTGAAAGAATGGAAGTTTTTAGAAAATCCGATAAGCCACTTCCCTTCCGAATCCCTGAGCASAGCACCCCCACCAAAGTTAGGGTCAACAGAGTCTAACCAACTAGCATCCACATTGAGTTTCAGAACACCAAKATGAGGAGGAGTCTAGTAATTGCTATGGCCCTGATCACAACAACTTCAGAAGTTACAAAAGTATCACGAATAACTTGTAAGTCAAACTTCATAGCATGAAAACTGGGCATAGAGTGTCTCATGATGCCTTCAAAAACACATTTGTTTTTCACTATTACTCGCAATATTGTCAGAACAGCTGTAGCCATTAGTGGGAATGGTTGCAGTTGCCCCATCATCAGAGAAGAAATGTTAAGTTCAATGCCATTCTTCCAGTCGATAGTTACTGGACAATTTTACAAATCAAAAGCAACATTAGTAGCAATAGGCTTGGAGAGGAACAGAGCCAAAGAGTCACAAGAGGAGGGGAAGTCACAGAAACAGTGAGACAATTGAAGTCTCCCACGACTAATCCGAATGCTTGCTTGTTGTTTTGGTAGGAGTCAAAAAGACACAATTTTTCTTTCGCAGGACATCTCCACAATGCAAAGGAACTGGCAAAAGTTCCAATATGTAACCATCTTGTACTTAAATCGGGAAATCGTTTTAGTGATTTAGGGATCTTTAATGACGTTTCCAGTGTGGCAACAGTTCATCCAAAGAGGAAGAAGGAATTGGTTAGTGAAGAGTTGTGCTTAACGCAGACTTAGATGGTGCAAGAGCCATTGAGACTTTTACAGTCTCTGCCAAGAATGATTAGTGTCTGAAGATTAAGTCAGTGGATTGGGAAGAGGAATGGCTTTGAATTCCTTCATTGATGCTGAGGAGTTTCACGGCCGTTGATGCTATGTCACTTTGGAGCATCATGCCAATTAGCTATGTCGCAGCCGAATGACTTTTGGCGATCTCCTCCACAGTGCACCTATGCAATCTAGGGAATTGGAGCAAGAGTTTGTAATAAGTGAGCAAAGCCAATCATATGGTAAGTACTGAGGCGAAAGTGTCCATCCACCATGCCCAATACCTTTCTTAACCTGCCCCTAAACTCTGTCTTCCCTTATACGGCATGCTCCTCCAAATTGGGGAGATGAGTTACAGTTAGGAATAAATACCATTACAGATTTAGTCACCACTAAGGGTATTTAAGTGAGAATTTTGACCCAATAGAGTATTGGTCGCGAAGTAGTGCGCAAGTTTTCCAACCTAATTTGGCCATAAAGGAGAGGTTCCAGTTATGTAAGGATCTGACCCCTAGACCTCCATGAGAAATAGGTTTGCCAACATTGTCCCATGAAGTTCTAGGGATGAATCTATAAGCATTAACCTTGTTCCATAAAATTTTTTTACATTGCTTCTCAATGTCATGCAGAATAAACATAGGCAGAATTGAAGTTTGCATGACATAAAGAGGGTATGCATTTAAAACAGATTTGATAAGAGTACAACGCCCTGCCATATTCAAAACTTTAGACTGCCAACCTACAATCTAGCTAAAAGTCTTTTCAAGAAGGTCAATTAATGTCTTTTGTGAGCTTATTTAGGGATATTTCAACATCCAGATACTTCGTTCCCAAATTGAGTAGTATCCTTGATACCCCCACTTGCCTGATACTATTTCTAATAACATGATACATTTTGGTGGGAAAGATGATACTTAACGTGTGAATGCTAACCTTAAGACCTGACTGAGCAGCAAATGACTCGAAGACAGAGGAGATGGCTTGGATATTGCCAATAGTAGCTCCCCTAAATAGGAAAACATCATCAACATAGAAGATATMGGATAAACAAACCAATGTCAATGGTAATTTTGTGAAGTTTCCAAGTCCCTAAGGATACCTGATGTTCAATGGCCCTAGAGAGCCTTTCRATGRAGAGCACAAAGATGTAGGGTGATAACGGGTCCCCTTGTCTGTTACCCCTAGAGGGGAGAAAGGGAGTGGTCACCTCCGATCCCCATTCCAGAGGGTAGAAATAGAAGGAGTGGAGATACAGTTCATGATCAGCTTAATGATGGAGGTAGGAAAATTGAAACCAACCAGAGTTTCTCTAATGAAGCTCAATTCAATGGGATCAAAAGTTTTGGTGAGATCAATTTTGAGAGCCATAATGTTTCTGCCCTTCCTTCCTTTTTTGAAGCAGTGAGCCACTTCCTTGACAATGATCACATTCTCTTCAATGCCCCTGCCTTTAATGAAGCTACTCTGAAGAGGATTGATAAAGTCAGGGAGTAAACCTTTGATTCTAGTGACAAGGATTTTGGTGATAAGCTTGGAAGRTGTATTGRAGAAYCCAATAGGCCAAAAATCACTCATAGTTTGAGGTGGCTTACATTTGGGGATTAGACAAAGGAAGGAATCATTAAGAGAATAAGGAATGTGGCTTGTGAGAAATGATTCAGTGATCAGAGCCAACAGAGAAGGGGAGACAGTTTCCRAAAAATGTTGGTAGAATTTGGGTAGAATACCATTTGGACCCAGACTTTTCATGGGATCCACGAAAAACAAATAAATTCTAATATCATTAAGGGTAACATGCATCAACAGGGAATGAATTTGAGAGGGATTAAGAAAAGTTGAAGGGTGAAAATCTTGTGAAGAATTGCTAACATGGTGGGAAGTTTGGAAGATATTGGCAAAATGAGTGACAACCAAAWGCTTAAGGGCCAGGGGATCTTCAATCTTGACATCAACAGTATTTTTGAGGGTAATGATTTTGGACTTAGATATTTTGGTTGAAGTACTTTGTATTGTAATCCCCATACTTCCTCCAGTTAAGACCAGCTTTTTGAGCTCAAACCACCCTTTCCACATGCAAGGCATACTTAAGATCTTCAAGTAACTCTTGCTCTATATATATTAGAAAGATAAATAGAATTYTGCTAAGAAAGAGTAATCTGGATACCATCTAATCTAGCAAACAATCTTTTTTTTCCGTTGAGCAAGATTACCAAAAATATCATGATTCCACACATGAATTTCATTAAGAAAACAAGAKTGAGACTCAATGAAATTACCGTATCCCTTAGCCCAATTTAGATTAAAAAAGTCTTTGAACTCAAGGTGGTACAYCCATGCTTCTTTGCATCTAAAAGGACAATTGCCAGAAGTGGTACTATCCTTTTCCAGGCTGACAAGAATTAGAGCATGATCAGAATAAGTTTTAGCCAAGTGAAGTACTTTAGTGTGAGAGTTGTTCTGGATGAATTCAGCATTATCTAGGGCTCTATCTAACCGTTGCCTAATGGTGAAGACCCCACTCTAATTGTTAGACTAAGTATATCGATTGCCATAAAACCCTAATTCAATGAACCCAYCTGCATTGGTGTAGTTGTTGAAGGCACACCCTTGTTGTTATGGATCAAACGACCCCCCATTTTCTCTTGTTGATCACGGACCTCATTACAGTCCCCTAACAATAAGTATTGCGTGGTAGAAGGAGGCAGATTTGCTTGCATAGCCGACCAAAATGCATTCCTCTRAGCCTCCACATTTGGAGCATAGACCCRAGTAATAAGCATATTAGGTTGTCTTGAGYCAAAATGGAAAAGAGCATGGAAATAATTGGGGATGCCATTAGTAAAGCAGACCAGATCAATTCCTTCTTTCCCCAAAAAAGCCAAATACCCCCCCCCCCCTTATTCCAACAACATTCACCACTTTGTGATGGACATAATTCAATTAAATTTTAGCAATGGTAGCCCTYAAATCATTACATTTGGTCACAAACACAATAAAAACATTAGGTTTGTGGGTGTTAACAATCTCTAATGCATGAGGGATAAAATCCATGCTGCTAGCACCTTGAACATTCCAAACCACTATCTTCATATTAAACAAAGGTAGATAATTGTACCCAGCTTTCATCCATGGTTCCCTCGGGTAAACTCAYGTCCGTTAAAGTAGATCCACCCAATCCCTCTAAGCATCCTCCAGGTGGTGTTGGAACARCGCTTGAAGTGTCACGCGGGTCATCAAAGAGCATAACTTAAGTGCTTCCCCCAYRGGTTGGGAGTATGATACTTCCAACTGAAATCCTACCACCTCGTGGTGGGTTCTATATAGCATCGTACAACTTTGTCGACTTCCGTGGACAACCCCATTGTTTCCAAATGAAGGAGTGTGATCGGTATTTCGTTGACTGGCAAGACATCGAGTAGGGTTGAAGGTGTTGGTAGACTCGGGTAAAGCATCTGAAATAGTAGGGATGAGGGATGAGGGTTTTGATCGTTCCCCATCTTCGTTAGCTGAGACGAGCTAAAGGGGAATGACATTGGTGTTTGTGGTGGGGGTGTGTT
>SNQN01001559.1:45080-56011 GCA_008642245.1 Bassia scoparia | reverse complement strand
ATTTTTGCCATCGTTTGAAAATGGATGAGAGGGAGACAGCAGGCAGCTTCAATATAAATGGTGTTGCGGATGATACAGGTTGAGAGAGCAGGAATCAGTTGCTTGCTACTTATAGCGGTCTAGGAGCTTTGCTACTTTGAAACAAGGTCTAAAGATGTGAATTGGCTTCGGTTTGGGGATGAAATTTCTTCAATTCTCCATAGAGGCATTAGAGACAAGTGTTAAGAAGACAGATCCTTTCAGTCCAGAATTTTAACTGTGTTATGTGTTTGTGATCACCTGAATCTATCAAAGCGCCTATGAGGTTATTAAGTATCTTTAATGGACTACTAATGCTAAAGACATAGGGTTTTATGACAGTGTGATCAAGAGAAGGTAATTGGTCACTTCTGATAATTTCTTTTCTCTTGCCTTTCTCTACGAGATGAGGTAGAGAGGGTCTTTCTATGCTGGATTTCAATACTGGTCCTTGATGGTTTAAATAGCAACCTATCTTTTAGGAAGCTTGGTTTGTTGTCGGTTGCGGATGTGATTGAACTGTTGTTCTCAATTCTTTGGATGGTAAGTTGTTAAAGCAGTTGAATGCACTACTATTACTCTGTTCCTAAGATTGCTCAAGCCTGTGTTTGTGTTGTTTTAGGCAATAGCATGCGCAATGTACTTTATAATGATAACCACTAATTTGTAGTAGGCTTAATGTGGTCTTGCCTATCGCTTGTTTTCTTAACGATCTGATTTCATTGAAGGTAGGCATAATTTAATTCACAACATTTTCATCATTCAAGATATCGTTGCTAAATATGGGCAGGAGTCTTCCCCTAGCTCCTGTATTTGAAAGATGTGATATCAAAAGCCTAATGATTCGGTTGTTGGGGAGTTCCTTGGATCAATGTCAGGCCTTTGCAATTTCCTGATTCGTTTAGCAGTTATATGCCTCTTGCGACTTCTCTTTTTTTTCTCTTTGTATCAATGGATGTTTAGAATTTTTTTTTTCCCCTCTGGTGAAGAAGGGCTCATTAGGGTGATCCTTGTCTCTCTTGTTTGTCATATGTATGAATATTGTTGTCCGAGACTTCTGAAACTTTGGGTGATTCTAAACATAAAATGTTCATTAGATGTAAGCTAGAAGGTTGAATCATCTTGTTTTGCTGATGACTTTGAATCATTGTTTTGTACGTGGGATAAGAAACCATTGTCTTATTGTTAGGTGTTTGGCCCAACGTTTTCTAACTATTCTGGTCTTGTGGGAAATTCGGGAAGTCACTGATTTTTGCAATAGTCTTCAGCTGTTACCAGCAGTAAGTTATCTGTGCTGTCTGGTTTCAAGTTGATAAGTTTTGCTTTCAAAATACTTGGTGATGAATGTAATAGAAGAACCTTTCGCAAGGATGACTTGTCAGGTCCTTGGTGATAATATACTGCTAGTTGCTGTCTTGGAATAGTGGTTTTGTCTTAACAGTGGAAGATCAACTTTGGTCATTCTGTTCTACTACTTGCCACTTACTAGGCTTCCATATTCATCATTCCTAAAAGTGTGCTGAAGCAAGTTGAGGCTCTTTACGGTAGATTATTTGTGGGATGCGGAGGTGGTATTTTATTTGACCGCCTCCTTTGTTGGGATATTATTTGTAGTGCCAAGAACGAAGGAGTTGGAGTTCACAATTGGTTCTGTGGAATTTGGCTGCTATTGGCAGTTATGTGTGGGAATCTTGCTAATAGTGGATAGCCTTTGGCTTCGATGGATTTTCTCATTCTATATGAAGGCTAAGCATCGTTTTATTATTGTCATATGTGGGGTAACGTAAGAAAAGGATAAGTTATTTTATTTGGGGGTTTATTTGTTGATTCTACTTGTCCTTTGTGTGGTGAAGGATGTGGAGTGCCATGGATCATTTATTCTTTGCTATTAATTTTAGCATGCTTGTATCTATTCTGCCTCTGTGTGCAAGTTCGATTGATTTTTTAGTTTGGAAGCTTGTCGTAACGTGTGGCGGTCCTCTATGAATCGCTTCCGGTTCGGGCATTTGGAGCTGTGATTGTTGGTACTTATGTTGTGATGTGGAGGAGAGAATTCGGGCGTGTTGGCAGGCTCTATGTAAGAGACCAGCATTTTGCATGCAGAATCTTAAGGAAGGATCTGGCTATTAGACTTAAATTGTGTAGCTACTAGGAAAATGAACTATAATGAACATGGGTGTTAGGATTTGCTCTCATGGTTGTTGTGAGGTGTTGTAGTTTGTTTAGCAGCTTGTGTCCCTTTCTAGTTGAGGGCAGTAGTCTAGCTTCTTTGCTGGTTGGCTCTTTATGTTGGTATGTTTGTTTTGTTTGTTGTTTTGTATGCATAATTTTTTTGTGTCTTTGATATTAAAAAAAGAAATCAATAAAGAAACATCTAGCAAGCAATAAAAAGATAAAGCATAAAAGAAAGACAAAAATTCGAAAATTAAGTGGTAGCGAAATTGCTTTAAAATGCTCAAAACTGAAACTAAAGGTGAGCTCATACTATTACCTCGTAGAACGGATGAGGTCTGCATAAAGATTCGTCAAAAAAAGGCAAGAAAGAGAAGAAATAAGCAAAAAACCCTCGGAGCTAAGCTCTAATAGGAGTTTTTCTCTCTCATCTAAACTACTTGGGGAAGAGATGAAGAAAGAAAAAAAATTGCTATAATATAAATGTAATGAAAATATGTTGGGATCGCTAAACAATAAGCAGTGGGTGTGAATTGTATTGGGCAGAAGCACTTTTTGAGGAATTATAAGAAACTTAAACTAGAGATTTGAGACTAAGTTTTTCCAACAACAGAAAACTCTGAAGACAAGACGCTAAGAGAGATGAGAAATGTGCCTGATAAACACAGATTTGTACTATATTTTATTAGGATGACACCTAATCAATCTAAGGACCTCGTGTTATTCACTTGGGAACTTCTTGAACATGTTGTCATAGTTAAAGAATGAATTCTTGAACCCTCTAACTCTCTATTTCTCTAATCCTCGGCTATGACACTACAGCCTCGTTCACATAAGCAGAAAGAAGGAACTTTACAATCATAAATACTAAAATGCTTGCACAATATGGAAATAAGGCTCTAATTGAATTCTTTGTTCAAGTGTGTTTGATTAATTACAAATTTGGAATGGTTTTTTATATGTGATCAATAAGCGTTGAAAGAAAGCAGTAGGTGCTCTACCACACTACTCCCTTTTTTGTAGGAGTGATGCGTTGTAGTGGAATTGACTACAACTTCCATACCCATGATCACATTAGGCCGTTTTACATCCCTTTAAATATCTAGTTAGTGTTATCTAGCCAATAAGAAACGTTTTTTTCTCTTGAAGACAATTTCTATTTTTAAGGAATTCTTTAAAAACATAGAAATTTATCAGAATAATATTTATTCAAAGTGTAAATGAAGTTTTTAGAATATTCTACAGAAAAATAATCTTTTAATATTTTATCACAGATTTATTTTATTCTATAAACAAATTTATATTAGGCTTTATTAGATTGTATTTATACTAAAATACGGATTAAATTTATTTGATAAATTATCAAAACTTCCATTATTATTCCTTTTTGAATCATCTTGATGCAAGTAATTCATATTTAATGCAAGCATACATAAATTAGAAACTAAACTAGCTGTAGGTCACAATGTTGAGTATCTTTTCCAAGGACTAATTCTTGATTTTGGCTTTTCCTGCTCAATAGAAGAGTAACTGGCCCTATGTAGCTGTCTCAAACTGGCCTTAAGCTTCTGAAGCTTCTTAAGCACAATGTACATCTTCACCCCATACATAGAACAATCCTAGGTACTCCTAAGAACATCATGCCTAGCCCAMCAGTCAAGAAACTTAAAAGGCGCTCTCTYCATAGTGGATAAGTCCAAAAAATGCACAACCACAGGAGTGTGATCAAACCATCTTTCTGGCATGAAATGAGAAAAAGAACGAGGAAGAGCCAACTGACAGGCCTCATTAATGAAAACTCGATCAATCTTAGAATAGACTCGACGAGAGCCTTCTTGCTTATTAGTCCAAGTGTAATCACACCCTCTCTTCACAATATCCCTAAACAAAGAAAGTTCAGAAAGATGAACCTTGCTACCAATCCTGTCCTCAAAATTCAACGGACAATTGAAGTCCCCACAAATGACCCAAGGGACATGAATCTGCACACTGAACTCCATCAGACCTTACCATAAGAACAGTCTCTCCTTCTAGTCATTACTAGCATACACAACAGTGCACTCAAAGGAACAACCAYTAGACTTATTAAGAACTGAGRAATGTAAGAATTGAGTCTCCACTCTCAAAACAGTAACTTGAAAAAAATCAGGTAACCAAGCTATCAAAATTCGACCCCCGCTAACTAAGGAAAAATTAGTGGAGATACACCAACTTGGAAAAAGAAACTGATTAAGGGAGGGAAAATTCTTATTCTTAATTTTAGTTTCCACCAAACCACATAAWCCAATCTTATTAGAAACCAAGGTATTCTTAACCTRAGTCTGCTTCCTAGGGCTGTTTAGGCCCRGAACATTCCACACAAGAAAGTTATCCATGTTCCAGGACACMAACCTCCCCCTTAGAAGGAGTAAGAGCCACTGCAATACTAGCAAAATGAGACTACTCCATGGAGTTCCGAGTACTTACAACAGACTTTCCCAATTGTTTCAAACMAGATTTAGAAACCACAAGTTGCCATTCAGCTTCCTGTCCATCCTTATCAACCACCTGCATAGGCTGCTCAATCACAACCGGTTCAGACACCACCCCTCCAGAATCATAAGGCATAGTCGACTCTACATCCTGAGCAAAAGTAGCAGACACCTGCTGCATCGAATCATCCACTACAAGAGGAGGAGCAACAGGGACTTTACGTTTTCACACCTGCTACATTTTACAAACCTTCTCATGATGTCCCCATTTACTACATTTTTGGCATTTCACTGGCAACCACTCATAAGAAATGGCTTYCTGAATTTCAACACCTTTCTCACTCATAAAAGTAATAGACAACAGGAACTCCCCATTCAAAGGCATCTCCACTAAAAAGCGAGCATAGGAAATACGTTCCCACAAGCAAGTAGCAGTGTCAGGCTTATGGAGACCAATCAAACCTACAATCTTCTCTAAACATTCCTTACCCCAATATTTAAGTGGCAAGTCCGYCAATCGAATCCAAAGAGGGATACAATCAAAATCATCCTCCCCCAATTCAATCCCATCCACCCACTGTTTCATTAGCACATGATGTTTATAAAAGAGAAGATGGTGTGAGCTAAGAGCCTTCTCCTTTGTGTCATGATTGAGAAAACGAACCAGAAATTGTCCCTTCTTAAGAGGCACAACCTTGTCACATTTTGTTTTCTCAAAGTTCTTAACAAAATCCAAACAAAAGCTTTGACATGATAGATATGGCAATTGTGGTAGCGGCTGTGTGCGCTCGAGACCCATACTCACAGACCCGCGTCATTTTTGAGATCTACAGACCCGACCTCATATCCGTTGGTCATAAATTTGGTACCCAGCCCAGACAACCCACAGGGTCCGATGGGTATGGGTCCCTAAATGGGTCTTTCTGAATTTTTTAAGAATTAACATTAATTCAATTAATGTTTTATCTATTTTATGTTCTACTAGGACGACATTACTTAAATATTATAATAAGCTCATAAAACTTAACATATTCAAACTCAAAGCACACGTAGCAGGCTGGGTTGGGTTACACAATATACTAATATTCAGGGAATTACATTAATTATCGGGCTAGTTCATACTCATTTAGCTGAGCTTCTAACGACATACAAAATCATTGTAATGGTCATTCCACAAGTTTAGGTGGTGTATATTATAATAATATAATTATAGTATATAATATATATATTATAATAGTATATAAATACTATATATATTAATATAGTTATATATATATGGAATAGTCCATGGGTAGGGCGGTCTAATTTTTGGACCAGACCGACCCATTCCTCTTTGGACCCAGACCCGACCCAGATCTAATGGGTCTAAAATTTCTAAACCCAGACCCTTATTAATGGGTATGGATCTAGCGGGTCTGGGTTGGGTCCAAGACCCATTGCCATCACTAGACATGAGGTTTGAGACCCAAAACACAAACAACAACACTCAAAGACCAAAATTCCAATTCACCACAAACATCCAAATCACTCAATTGTAACAAGGGTTTTTACCATCCATCATTGTTGTGGCCTTGGCTGACGAAGCACCACCACCAACAGTAAGTAGCGATGCCTGGTGACTCATTACAATAGGAGCGGCGTTGGATGTCGAGGCCCCACCACCACTAACAAACATTGCTGATGTGGTCAGGGAAGCACCACCACCACCAGTAGGGTCCGTCGACTTCCAGACCGACAACCATTGAGAAAATTGGGCCTTTTGTTGAGAGTCAAACACCAATTCCTACGTCGAGGCCTTCAAAGACAGAATGCATCGATCCAGATCTTCATCCCCAAAGTCTAGCTTAGGAAGACCCTCCAAATTGAGAGTCGAATTAGGTTTTGAATTTGCCATCAATGGAATTTGAGAATGACGCGGAGAACAAAGGCCATAGTCTCGCTTGCCTTTAGGGTCACTCGGGTTAAGCCTCGCAGCCTTCTTCTTCTTTTCCATTGTTGAGGAAAAGAGCAGGAGCACAAAACCTAGAGAGAGAATCGCGACATTTCTGTTTCCTTTTATTGTTTTTACATGTTTTGTGATGGTTTTTGACTAGTTTTGAGTAGTTTCATTGCACTTCTTTAATACCTTAATTTTGAGTTTTTGCAATTCAATTTCAATGGCAATTCCTTTGATTTCATGCTTAATTCTTGTAGCTTTCTTCTTCTTTGCAATGTTTTGTGAGTAGTCTTCATGCCTAGGTAATTAGGAACTTTAATCTAGTGCAACCAATGTCATGATTATACTTACATGCTCAATTCATGATGAGTTTCCCCATTGTTGTGGTTTCCTAAGCTTTCTAGTGTAATTTCACCAAGGGATTAGGAGGTTGGTTTGACTAGTTAGTGAAGGAGTGTTTATCCCAAGTTCACCAAGGGATTGGGTAATGGGTTTGGAAGGGATTCCCATTCAAGCTTGTTTTTGGAATGATTGAAGGATTTGGGAAATGAATTCAATTGAGTTTCTAGATTAGGATTGCAATGATTCTTTTTTTAGGTTGAGTCATCCATTAGATTGGCATTGGTTGTGCAAAATTAGGGAACCTAGTGATCCTAGGTGCTTAGTCCTTTAGTTTTCAAAGCTATTAGTTCAACTTCTTAGTAGTTCTTAGTTCAAATTGCTTTCAAACTCTAGTTTTCACCCCAAATCAAGTCTTGAGTCTCAAGTGTACAACACTTCCTTGTGAATTGACCCTTTACTTGCCACTACACTCGTGTAGTGAATAGTTTAGGTTTATAAATTTTGTTTGCACGTCCCTCCTCCTTGGTTTAGTTCCAACGGCCCAAGGGGGAGCACGTCAAATTGGCGCCGTTGCCGGGGATTTTTGGTAACATTTGAGACTTTGTTGATATGATTTGTTTTTTACTTGCTTTTCATAAAAATAAAAAATCCAAAGAGATTTTCATACTTCACTTGAAGTACTTTGAGTTGTAAATTATGCAAGGTATGTATCATGGGAATGCTTACAATGGAAATGGTGCTTATATGCAAAATATGGGTTATTTGCAAAATGGAGGTATGTACAAAAATTTTGATCAAAACATGGGTTATGGTCAAAATGGAGGTATGCACCAAAATTTAGATCAAAATATGGGTTACGGTCAAAATGGAGGTATTTACCAAAATTTTGATCAAAACATGTATTCAAACCAAAATTTTATGCACCAAGATTTTTCCTCCCCTCATTATGATCCTTCCCCTTATGGTTATTCTTCATACAACCCTCCATGCTATAATGATCCCCATCCATGTTATAATCCTCCTCCTTCCAAACCTAGTTGTAATAACATGTATTCAAATTGTGACAATTTTGGAAATTCTTATGGATACATGGATTACAACAATGGAATCTAACATGTACAATTGTCCCCCACCCCCTTGCATGAGCCTCAAGAGTCAATGGTGGACTTATCCCATGAACAAAATGATATAAGGACCTCCATAGATAGGTTTCAAAGCCAACTTAAGACATTTGAGCTACGACTCACCATGGATAGACTTGAAAAGCAACTTGTTGAGTTGCAACAAGCATATGGTGTGAATGAATCCTCTTTGGATTCTAATCATGGTGATGACTATGAGTTGCAAAACGGGTATGAAGTTCATGTTGAAAAGCATATGAGTGATGATAAAGAAAGGGAGGAAGAAGTGATTGTTGAAAAGAGGAGGAAGTTAAAGAGGAGGTTGTTGGAAGTGTTGAAAAGGTGGTTAAAGTTAACGATGAACTTGAATGTGAACCTATCCTATTCCTGTCTCTTATACACATCTAGATGTGTATAAGAGACAGGTTGGGAGAGAATATTGTTTATGATGATAGTGATAGTGATGAGGATGATGAGTCTTTCTTAGAGATAAAGAATCCTCTTGTTGAGGATGAGGATGTTGAACTTGATGACATTTGTGAATCTCTAAGCTCTCTATTTGAATCACCTAATCCCCTCGAAATTGAATCTCATTCTTGCACTACACCACCTCKTCCATCTCAAGAAAGCCTTGATTTATGTGATGATGTTGAGTTCAATCTCATAGTTAGTGATGTTCCCTCATCCTTTGAGAGCAATATTGTTGAGTTAAAAGAGGAACCATTGATTGAAGGGGCTTTGGTTTTAAAGCCCAGGAGTACACTTGATTATCACTTTTTTACTTCTAAGGAAGTGTGCCCTTACTTCTTCTTTTCAAGTTTCTCTTCCTTATTATCTTACCACATCACCAATTATAGATTTTTCTATTTCTCCCTACACCCTTGATCCTCTTGTTGAAATGAATGTTTCAACCTTGCATAAAGATGAGAGCGTTCTTCCTCTTTCCAACACTCATCTCAATTTTGATTTTTCTTTTCACTTTCATCGAATTCGATGCTTACCCACTTCAAGACATAGAGTTACATTATACTTTGAGCCTCRATTGCCATTAACTCTTGCCTATGCTTTATTCATAGCYTCGTATGTCATTCCATATGACAAACTATTGAGGTCATTGAGGGGCTATTTACTAGCCCAAGTCAAGCTWAAAACTCTAAATAAGCCCTTTCCGGGAGGTAACCTGCACTTTCTCTACCCTTCTCTCTTTTCATTCTTGCTTTTGTGTCTTTAGTTTTATCTTTTGACATTTTGTTGTCTAGTTMTTGGATATACTTTGGTGCATTGACATAGATTGTATGTCAAGGAGAAGAGCATTCTTGGTCTTTCTTATCATTTGGAGGAAGGAGACTTTTTGGCGAAGGACTTATTTCTTAAAGTGATATTGGGTCATATGCGGGTTATGACAACCACGACACTTTCGGCAATATCTTTCCTTTACTTTCCCCCTTCCCTCGCTCCCCCTTGGACGACATTGATGTATACCCCCCTTTGCTCGGGACGAGCAAAGTTTTAGTTGGGGGGAGTTTTCCCTCCTTGTGGAGGATGACTTACGAGCTTGTGATGCGCTCTTGTATATCCTTTCTTTCTCATTTATATTATTGCTTGTGGAGTTTGGTTTTCGTTAAGCCATAAGCTTGGATTTTAGCCGGTTTTTGGGCTCTAGTGCTTATATTGGTTTGGATGCGGCTTTGTAAGTTTCCTCTAACTCCATCTTTTTATTTATTGTAATTTATGTGGCAAGATTCTAGGATTTTTCCTTTACACTTGGAGATATTATCTTTTGGGATTATGTGCTTGCGGCGTCGTAGGAGTTGTCCCTACGGCGATTTTATTTTATTTGTTTGCATGGCGGTTGTTGGATTCCCTCTTGAGGTTTATTTGTAGTGTCCTTGACTTCAGTCAACTTGATTTGGAGTTGATAAGGGGATGATAAGGATGGTAGTGTAAATCGTATCTCTAAGTTTTTCCTTATTTTCCTAGGATTTTCCTATATATTGTTGTGCTTGTATCTATGTGTTGTTTGCTTTTGAGTTTTTAGGTACAATGTTGGAAAAATCACAAAAAAATTCGAAAAATGCAAAAAAGGCCATAAAGATTTTCTATTCCTTTCCTTTTCTTTTCCTTTCTCTTCTTTCCTTTTGGTTTTCAAGGCAAGGTGGCAAATTAAATTTTGTGTAATGGATTTGGATATTGGATGGGATTTGAGTTTAAAGAAACTCATTTTCCTCCCAACCAAGAGTCTAGCAAGNTCCCAACCAAGAGTCTAGCAAGATCTAATTTTTCAAAATCACTACTCTTTTCAAAATCCAAGATGAAACTCTCTTCCTAGGAATTCTTTTGATTGGCACGCTTTACAAGAAAGCCATGAGATACTTTCACGGTGGTGAGCTTTCTAGCCAAGTCGGGAGTAGCTTGGTGAATGATAAGAAGCCTTTCTTGGTGATTTTTGTATTTACAMTGGGACCTTGTAAGTTGTGTGAATTCTTTTAGAGCCAAGTACGCACATACAAGTCAAAATTTCACAAAAATTGAGTGTTTGCACTAGAATCCTTCCTTGATTATTTGTTTGTGACTTTTCGAGATCTAGACCGAGCTACTTCATGAGTGATAAGGCATTCATTGSGYGTTTTGGGTTGAAATTGTTTTTCTTATTTTCATTTACCTTTTTATTTCTTTTTCCACATACTTATTTGGGAWTAAATTTTGGGTTTTCGTTTACCTTTGGCACCCCTTTGAGCTTTCTTATKCTTGTTAGCCACATTAAGTACCGCTTAGCCAAATTCTCACATGTGTTAACCCTTAGAAGATAAGTGAAGTGTGGTTTTTGAGTTTGTATAGGCTATGTGTATAAAGCCTCAAYMMMTMMWAAWT
>SNQN01001559.1:0-36048 GCA_008642245.1 Bassia scoparia | reverse complement strand
TATGCTTTGATTCTTGATTCTATTGTTGCTAGATTGTTTCCTTTATTGTTTTTACATGTTTCGTGATTGTTGTTGAGTAGTTTTGATTAGTTTCATTGCACTTCTTTAATACCCTAATTTTGAGTTTTTGTAATTTCAATTTCAATGGCAATTCTTTGATTTCATGCATAATATTATGCATGAAATCAAAGGAATTGCCATTGAAATTCTTGTAGTTTTCTTCTTCTTTGCAATGTTTTGTGAGTATTCTTCATGCCTAGGTAATTAGGAATCTTAATCTAGTGTAACCAATGTCATGATTATACACTACAAAAAAAATCCAGTTTAACGACTGACATTAAAAGTAGTCACTAAATTGGAATTTAGCGACTGAAGGAGACTAGTAGTCACTATTTTGCGACTAAATATATGTTCGTCACTAATCCCTATCTTGCGACTACTAGAAATAACTGCGACTAAGAGTTAGTCGTTATACTCTATTTTTTTCACGCAAATATTTAAGAATGTTTAGCGACTGACTTTTAAATTTAGCGACCGAATCGGTAGTCGCAATATACTTTTAATAAAAAAATAAAATGAAATTGATTTTATTAAGATTTCTAAGTAGAAATCTGATTTCATTTGCTCCTCTTGAAGTCACGACTCACTAGCTCTCCTCTAGAGAGTTCATATGTTGATTATATCTGTGTTTTGTGCTATGTCGCCACTTCAAGAAACATTCTATTTTTATTTTTATTTTATGTTCTTAGGTTCATGCTAAATTTTATATGGTACATGTTGAGAAAATGAAAGACCATAGGTTCTATTTTAAAGGCGCATGGTTTCATTTTTAAGTGACTGTATAACTAGGATAAGTTTAACAGATTAGTTAACTTTCTAGATTTTTATTTTTCATGGTGCAGAAATTGTTGCAAGAACTTTGGAAGTACACTAATAACATTAATGTAATAAGACATGAATGATGTGTGAAAACACGAAATAGGTAGATTTGTGAGATGTTAGGAACAAAAACGCCAAAAATTGCCTAATGTCTAAATTCAATACGACTTGTCCCCAAATGACTTTATGATGCAATAATGAATATCGAACAAGTTTTAGAATAGCCTTAATGAATGTTAATTAAACATGTATATGTTTGTGAAAACACATAATAGCTTAATTTTGAGTGTTGGAACAAAAACCCAAATGAATGGCCTACAACCTCACTAACGTGTATTGTTTCTAATTCTTGGAAATTTATAGTATTACATTTAAAGATAAGTACTTTTGTAGAGAATACAGAGGAAGGATAGTCGGACAAAACCTAACATAATTGACAAAATGACAGCAGTCACAAAGTCACTCAGATAATACTTTTTGGATTGTGTCGGTCGCAGAAGGGTAAGTTTATGGGTATATGTAGCGCACAGTGCAATCACTGATTTTACATATCCTTCTGTACTTCGACAGACAAATAATCACATCGATGATCTCTCATCATCTCCAACTTACATCTCAACTTGAAGAGCTCATTACGTATCATGAATCTATGATCTGAATCTAGAGCTCTATATTCTAATCAAAGACTACTAGTTATTGCTAGGATTGATATGTAGATGTAGCTACTTCCACTTATTCATTATCATTATTAACAATGAGTAAAACTTTATGAGCTCTTTGCTAATTTGAGAAAATAATTCATGTCTCTCATTTATATAAATTTGACGCAGATTTTAGATATTATTTAGTATTAAGCGAACAGTATATTAGAACTTGTCTAAACAAGTTTTTTAATAGTCTCCAGTTTCTAATATCTCAATTGCTTAGAATAGCAACCACATATTGCTCCTTATATCGCTATGTTAGTGCCGCAAAATACCACTAATCAAACTAGTCTCGCTATCTTAATGTATCGCAAAATAAGCGACCGCCATACTATCCTTACCAAATCAATTTATCGCTATTACAACAACTAATATAGTCTCCAAACAATGTAGTCGCTAATTGCAACTAACTATTAGTCGCTAAAGTAAAAAGTATCGGCCTATTGCACCAACGTGTTAGTCTCTCAATAATTCCCTAAATTTAACTATGTTGGGTCGCTAAATGTAACTATACTAGTTGTCGACTATCAAAAGTTCGCATTAGCGACTAACCTGTTAAGTCCTAAGTAGTAGTCACAAAATGACAAACACCACCATTGTCTTGCTATTGTCAAAATATGCGACCAATTTAGCGACCACCGGAAAAAATGCGTCTCAGCGGTCCTAGCTTAAATACGACCGCTTTTTAGAGAAAGCTGTTGTCTAATGGCGGTCCTATTTTGAACTTTTTCTTGATAGTGATTATTCTTACATGTCAATTCATGAATGAGTTTTACCATGTTGTGTTTCTAGAACTTTCTAGCTGCAATTTCACCAAGCATTGGGAGGTTTGGTTTACTAGTTAGTGGAGAATGATGTATATCCCAAGTCCACCAAGGATTAGGTAATGGGTTATGAATTATAATATATTTATACATAACAAGATAGGTGAGAAAGGGATATCCCATTCAGGCTTGTTTTGAAAATATTCAGATTGGGAATGAATTGCAATTAATTTAATAGATTAGGATTGCATGATTCTGTGTTTAGTTGGTCACCCATTGATTGCATTGGATTTGCAAGTTAGGAACCTATGATCCTAAGTGCTTAGTCATTTAGTTCATAGCTTTACGTTCACTTCTATCGACATACCACAAGTGTTTGTGTATATAGTGAGGTTTAATTAAATATTTATTTGCCCGTACCTTCCTCCTTATTTATCCACGCCAATGGAAGCACGTCACTAGTCACTTGGCAGCGTGGGATGTGGTGTTGTGAGTTGTTTTGGATGGACTTGTAGATGGAAGTGTTTAGAGCATAGTTCGTTTGGGAGAATTTGGACTTAGTTTTGTTGGGTCTGATGTGTTGTGGATTTTGAGGAGGTAATTTTGCTCTTGACATGATGTGTGATGCGGAAACTGTGTGCGTCTGTATTTAAGTGGTCTCGAGAAAAGTTGGGATGAGTAATCCATTGTAGTGTAAAACTCTTTCTCTATTGTGTTTCCGCCTTTGAGTTGTAATTTTGATTGTTGTTTTCTTTCGAAGAAGATGAATTTGCGGATGGTAGTAGTAGTTGAGGTGATGAACTATAGAGTGAAGAAGATGAAAGGCACTATCAACTTACAAAGGATGTGTTGTGATTCAGCATGTAATGCCATTAATGCATGCGGGTAGACACACTGGACGTTTGACGTTCTTTGGGCTTCCGCATTTAATTGTTATCAAAGAGAGAGAAGGAGTTATAAAGGTGTTTCTTCATTAAAGATATTCTCCTTAAGATAAATATCACTAGAAGAAGCATAATAAAAAAGAATTTATGTTGTTTGTACTCTCTCCTTCTTTTGTACTAGAAAAATCTTGCTCTTGTTTTTTTCGACATGCCCCAACTGTTCCCTTCATTGTTGCGGCTTTGGGTAATGTTCCTCTACGCTTTCTTTATGTTATTATGGTCCATGGCTCATATTCTCTCTTTTGTCTTGTTTCTCATTAGAGGTGACGTCTCTTAGGATGCCCCACAACCGACAAAATACCTTGCCTGATAAGGAGAGATTAGAACACCCGTGTGAAGCGTGCTTGACGCTGGGTATCCAAGCTGACAGGATCAAGTGTCCATGTGGAGAAAAAGTTGATACAATTGCTTTTTGGTGGAAATTGGGTCAAGAATAATAGGCGGCCTAACATCAATATTTGCGGTTGCATTATTGGGCGGTTGAGCAAGAGGATCCAAAACCTTGATTCTTGATTTTGCGCATTTCACACTAGAGTGACCAATGATACCCCAAGAAAAACAGAGATTATGGGTATTTTCATACACAATAGAMTGATTCATACTTTCAACCCAGACATCAGTGAGRAAAGGAGCATGCATATCAATGTCAATACATACTCTTGCATAACGGCTTCGTGTTAACTTGTCAATAGCATAATCAACCCGAAGCGGCTTCCRAGCAGTTTTCGCAATCTCAAACAGAGCTTCCTTATCATAGTATTCCACCGATAGCTCCGGGAACCTTATCCAGACTGACATAGTGTCAAAGACATCTTGAGAAGAACGATAATTAGGTTTCCATTTCGATAACATGAGGTAGTGATAAAAAATGAACCATGGTCCCCCAAAGCGAGCACGCTCATAATAATRTGGATTGGAAAAGCAAAAAAGATTGACATTGTGCCCAATATCAATAATCTCAGACCTCCCGTTGGTTTCCACATGACGTTGACTCTCTAAGTAATGACACTCGGCCTAAAGGATAGCCCGAGACATTTCCCCATGAGGGAGAGCTTCCAGGGGTCTTGTAGARGAGAGAGAACCTCTTTGGAGAAGGTGATAACATGAGTATGTTCCACWAGAGGGGGTAGGGCATCCTGCTCTTCACATTCCATGGAGTCGTGCATGATTTTCCGAGCTTCATCAAACCATTGGGWTGATTTCTGGACAMCATCCCGGAAAGAAAAAGGTGATGTAAGCAACGTATCATGGGGAGATGACTACAGAGGAAGGGGTGGTGGATCACCCGACTCATTCATCATGGTGTCAACGTCCATCACTTGACTAACAAAAACTAACCTTATTATGAGAAATAATGCAGGAGCTAATGATCAATGTAATTAAGCATACGAAGAGAGTGCATGATATAAACTACTGTAGTTCCTATTATTGCTAACGCTGTTCCACCGCTCATGGTATGGTTTTTCCCATGGTATAGTACTAATGTTAATATTTATAATGTAAACTTGAATGCACTATACCTGATTAATTATAAATTTATAACTACTATTCAAAGTATACCTTCTAGATCCATAAATGTGATATTTCATAAAGTATAATTATGTTGCCTAATTATGTTGACTATTTAGCAGGAAATGAGATAAAGAGAAAGCGCGGAAAAGAGTTTTGTGGTTTTAGTTTGTGAAAAATAACTACTTATATTGAGTTATTGGTACAAAGGCTAATATAAGTCAACTCTTTAGATAYCAATGTTAGTAAAAAGCTATGCTACAAAATCTTCAAGATGTGTTATTTGATTTTAGGGTTTTTTTTTGCTTCTCTCTTAGTGTGGTAGGTGTATAAACTATAAACAATGGGTAGTGTTGATCCCTATGTTTTGATGAATAACACAAACAAACCAACAAAGCAAACTCATGTGTGTTTATCTAATGTGTACTTAGTGTTGTGATTTCAGACTTTAATAATTCAAGGAGTCTTAAAGGAATGAGGATATCCTTTGAAGAAGGAAGAAGTTCCCGGGGCTGTTGAATATAGTAAAGGAGCTCAAGGAAGAAGCTCAAAAAAGAAGGAAAGCTCGAGTTCCTTGGCAGTTGACTAAACCATTACTCGAGTAATTGAAGATGCTTTAGAAGGAAGATCTATGGTACAATAGGTCTYGGAATTTTATATTTTTAGATTTATTGTAAGCTTGGTGTTAAGGTGTGAATAACTGGCTCATAAGGATACAAAGAAATAAAATATTGTTTTGATTTAATCTATTAAGGATTTATTTCAGCATTTTATAAAAAAGGTATCTTGAATAAAGCCTAGGATATTGTAAATATATTTTGAATAAAATCTTTTTAAAAATTAAGAATTATTTCTGTGTTTATTCTTTAACCCATATATATATGACTTTAGAAATTAAGTGTGATAACACCATTTTATACTCATATTTCATGCTAAAAATTATGTTTTTCATCTTCTTCCCATATATAGTTTCAACCTTTTTAGAGCTAATATGCTTTATATTTTGTTATTTCTCTTCTTGGGTGTTTTGCTTTTTTTTTGGAGCTTTTAGGTGCTTTAGCTAGACTATTGGAGATGCATGTGGAGTTAATCGGATGTTGACCAAAGAATGGGTGATTCAAAACGCTTATATTTGCGAAAAAGCTCCAAAAGATTTGCTCATGAAGCTCCCCCGCAACCTGGTTGTGGAATCACCTAGTTTGCCACAACCTAGTTGCGTCCACTTGATTTTTGAAGACTTTTGAAGTACATGGAAGCCCATCCGCACCCTCGTTGCTGCATACTGCCACATGCTGCACACTGGTTGCGGCCCCTTCTTGATGTAGAAAACTCTTCATATTCGTGGCATCTAAATAGGTTTACATAAAGCTTTTATTCTATTCTTTTACCTACTTTTCAATATTAGTATGTGATAGGAGAAGCTTCTCTCTCCTTGTTTTGAGCACACATCTCCAATTTGTACTTTCAACATTGTTTTGACAATTTCATCAATTCAAGTATTGTTTCTCATCTCTATTCTCTTTTATTATTGTTAATCATGTTATCTTTCAATATTACTTTTATTTATTCAATAGATATGTGTGAGTAGTTTCCCCAAATTCTAATTAGGATGAACCCTAATATGGATTAACTGCAATGAATTCCAAATTCCCAACCTTGATTAATTTACAATTCTTCAATTTAAAGTTGTTTTATTAATCATTGTTTGATTAGAAATAATATGGATAGAATGTGTTAGGTTTTCAGCGAAAGTTGACTGTTTGATTTTGTCTCTAAATGAGATAAAGGAAACCATCATGAAAGTAAATGGTGAAATTTGTTAGATTCTAGGATGTTATGCTTAAAGTCCTTAAAATGTTTGATTCCATGAAAATAAGTAGGATTGCTTTGTTAAGGAAACTTTGATTGATCGAAAGAAATCATTAGTATTATTAGGGCGCTTCCATCCTATGAATTGTTCATTAATTGATCAAGGAAAACATAGTTGCTTGTTGAGTTAAAACATATTAGTGAGAATTTTTAACCTAGAATTGCTTTTATTCTTGATATTTCGAATTAGTTTGAAATTGCTTTAGTTGTTTAGTTTACATTAATCTCCTCTTATTTTAATTGCTCGCTTAGCTCTAATTTAAGTCAATACAACCACTTTGAACCAATAGTCTCTTGGGATTCGACCCTTATTTCCCGACTACATAGTTAGGAGGAAACTTAGGTTATTTTTTGCTAGTGGCGCCACACGCCTATCAATTTTAACGCCGTTGCCGGGACTAACGTCTTTAAATGTATGTCTATTGATTTATTTTTGCTAACTTTTGATTTAGCTAAATCTTCGGCTATATTCCCTTGTTATTTGGTCTTCTGTTTCTAGTTTTTTTGTTGCATCAAACTCAACGAAAAACAGGTCAACATAATTTGATTCCTATAGACCTTGAAATCGAAGCTACTGCACGTAGGCTAGGAGGTAGAAGAAGGAGGAGTAATCATATTACACAGGAAACAATGGCCGAGGAACGRGCTCAGTCACTTTGGGAGTATGGTGTACCAGACACTACAACTGGTGCAGTATCTAGCATTGTTAGACCAACTGTCAATGCTGCAAAATTCGAACTCAAGCCTCAATTCATCCAGTTCATCTCCAACGATTCATTTGCGGGGATAGCCAACGAATGCCCTATAAGCCATATTGCCAGTTTCTTGGAGAAATGTGATACTATGAAAATCAATAATGTGAGTGAGGATGCTATTTGACTARGCCTTTTTCCATTCTCTCTTCGAGATAGYGRAATGGAGTGGATACGCGATGAAGGTGTTGGAACTTTTGATACTTAATTGGGACAAACTTGCTAAGMCTTTCTTGGTGAAGTTTTTGGAGCAAGAAAAGACTACGAAGTTAAGGAATGAGCTAGCAACCTTTCAATAATCTAATCACGAGTCATTGTATGAAGCATGGAGAAGGTTTCTACGCGCGCTTGCAAAGGAAGTGCCCTCATCATGGGATCCCCGAATGGTTGTTGATCCAAACTTTCTATAATGGTTTGACTAAGAATCCAACAGAAGAATCCAACAGAAGCAAGGGAGGTGCTTGAAAAGATGGTGGCTAATAACAATTATCATCCAAGTGGCCGAAATAGTTCAAAGAAGGGAGGCAATTATGATGCTGATGCATTAACCTCATTTGCTAGTACTGTGCAGCAACTCCCTCACAAGTTCGATCAATTCCAAGTTGGAACCTCTATGGCGGTCACATGTCAAATGTGTGGAGTACAAGGTCATGCCGCTAATCAATGTCAAGTTAACAATGATGGGATGTCTATTGAGCAAGCTAATGCTTATTATAATTCAAATTCAAGGCGGTCGTTTGATCCCTACTCTAACACATATAATGAGGGATGGAAGCATAATCCTGCGTTCTCATACAAGAACACTCAAGCACAACTCAATCCACCTCCACCTCGCAATAATTTCAGTCAACCTCCAYGTTTCCAAGCTAAAGTGCCAWTCAATCAACCATCCCAAAATGTCAATCCACAACTTCCTCCAATCCAACAAAAGAGCAACATGGAGGTTATGATGGAAAACTTTCTAAGTTAAGAAGCAAAAGTGCTCTAAGAAGTGAAGGCTAAACAGAAACTCTTGGAAAGTCAAGTAAGTCAACTCGCTCAACAAGAGGGTCAATCTTCAAGGACAATGGGTCAATTTCCAAGCAATGCTGGGCAACCACCCAAGCCAAATCAAMGAGGTGACTTTGAGAGGTGGAAAAGAGTTACAAGATCCTCCCATCAAGGAGCCACCAAACAAGGAAGTGAATTAAGCAGTTGAAATTGAAAAGATGGTGGAGAATGAGGTTGAAAAAGAAGAGAAAAAGGAACCTACTCCAACTCCCATTGAGTCATATAAGCCACCAATTCKAATCCCACAAACGTTGGCACAAGCAAAGCTAGAGAAGAAATATCGGAAGTTCCTTGATATTTTGWTGAAATTGCACATTGATATAACATTCTTGGATGCTGTAGATACATACATTTATCCTTAGCCCAAAACGGCCAATGATAAGACACCRTTCGGTACACACAAGTCAAATCGAGAGAGCTAGGACCCTYAAATGCCCTAAAAAGGRAGATTTCCTTGCACTAGAGACCTATTCCTGGTATTTAGCACCTCAAAAAATAAGTGTCAATTTTCAAGTAATTTTAACTTATTTTTTAAACATTTTTCTAGAATTTTTCGGATTTTTTCTGAATTTTTCTAAGTATTTTTGGCAATTGTCGGAATTTTCAACAATTTTATTAATTTTGCGATAATTAATTAAATTATGAACACAATTCCAAAATTCTTAAAATTTTAGCAAGGCACCCTATTTTTCATAAGGAATTTTTACATATTTTTTCCATAATTTTTCGATTTATGGTTTAATATTTACGAATTTCTTAGTAAAAACGCAAAACCGAGCATAGCGGGCCATCTCGATGATTTTTCGCCTCGAGACARGCATCCCGAGGAAGCCGAAAATACCGAGAATCYTGGTAATATCAGCCATAATCACAATAATATCAACTAGGATCGTATAAAATCGCGTATATATTTTATACGATTATATTACGATATTATTTCATTACAATCGAGCTATTTGAGGTAAAAAAATCTCGAATATCGCAATAATATCCGACACAATCGCAATKATATCAAATAATAATCGTATAAAATCACGTACGATTATTTGAAGATACTATACAATCGCAATCACGCTATTCGAGGCAAGCAAAATCGGCCAAAATCGAGGTCGATTCTAGGCGCAATTGCGCCCATTTTTTGGGCGTAATTACGCCCAGTTTTGGGCGTAATTATTGTGCCCAAAAACTTCCTATTTTTGCCGATTTTGACCCATGCCTATAAATAGGGAACTGTTCTATTTATTTCACAACTTTTGGACGAGTATTCTCTCCCTCTCACTCGTCTGATTCTCTCTCATTCTCTCTCAATAACACATTCAAAGGCTCTTTTTTAATAGATRTAGGAGGTTTTCAAAGGTTCRAAGGTTRGARAAGGGTTCCTAAGGGTTCGAGGCAGCATTCTTGGTCTTCGACATCGRGTTGTGAGGTAGGTTCGAGGCCAACGTCTCAATTCTAAACCCCCTTTTGCATGCTTGTTTAGAAATTCYACTTTCTATGTAATTTGCATGTAATACCGATTAATAAACGGTTCGACAATTCGAATTAAAAGCAATATTAAGGCATAAATTTYAATTCCTCGTACAAGTYCTTYCATGCTTGTCTCACAASGATAATGTGATTTAATAAAGACCTGCAAATTRAGTGTTTTARGCCTAATAAGATAACTATGGACAACCGACATTAGGCTCTTGGAATACGGAATTAAATARACATGCCAKAACAAARTAGACATTATTTYCAAATCTTGCATGCTTAGGGTTTAAAACGAAAACCTGTTTGTTGTTGTGTTTCGGACAATTAGCTCGCAAAAACTYAGTAAAGGCCGCCAGATGCAGGGGGTACTGTGCARTACTGCACCCTTACCCTTGTCTCCTAATCCAAACCTTTGGTGTACTACCAAACATGGAGTCCTTAACCTTGCTTTATGCAATTATAGGCAAGGCTTAAAACGGGTTCCACAGCTTCCCAAAAGAAGTGCGGTGACAATTTCCTCTACTCATTTCGAGTATAAACACACAACTCCAGGCATACTCACAATATGAAAAAGCAAGAATTCAATTCTGGTAAACAAACCGAGCCCCCCTTAAATTATACCCCCAGAGAAGAGGGACCGGACCCAGTTCGTCCCGGTGATGCCCCGACGCCTGTACAGTTTTCTGGCGACTTCACTAGGGAATTCACTAAACCTATTACCTTWAGTGATATGTGGGCAATACTRYAATTGTTACGCGATTTCAGCTTCCTAAAGACGGCATTGTGTTTTAGGCATCTTGCATTACACGGAACTTAGGTCGTTGGCACTGAGTTTCAGTTTTCTAGGCATGACGTCTCGTATAAGTGTGTCCTACACTTGAGACAAGACAGGGGGGGGGGGGGCTCGCTTAAGATTGGCGCTCATGCACTACCTATGTAACCAATTCTTAAGCTTGATGTCCATCCCCACCATGACGTGCGACTACATTCACTACAAAGCCGTAATGGTTTAGACCTTCTTTGATCATCACTACGGGCTGGATGTGTTAAGGATCGTTCTGAGCCTAGTCATGGGACCTCTTAGACACCCGGTCTGACCTGTTCGATAACGTAGCAACTGACTCAAGGTGGCTGGACTTTTGTTTTTCTTTTGCATATAGGGTTCATGCTAGCGTGACAACATGCTACGTGCTTTTAGACTAATGACCCTAGCTTTGCATTCATAACAAACAATTCATTTAGTCGTGTAACAGTCCTCATATAGCAAGGTGATCATTCCTTAGGCGTCGTAATGTCGAAGTGGTTGTAAACTAGAGGCGTTACGTCTTTTTTGAGTCATACATTTGTAAACGGACGTCGAGCCTTTGAACTTCGCCTTTAAAAAAAAAGAGACAAAAAAAAGGAGACAAAAGCAAAAGCAAAAAAAAAAAAAAAACGAAAAAAATGATGACAAAAAAGTGGAAAATGAAAAATAAAAGGCGAAAGACAAATTTCCGAATTTCATGCACTTTTACATTTTTGAGTCAGTCATTAGGCAAGGGAATGATCACCCCTAAGACATGCATTGCATCACAAGMTMTTTCAACATGGAGCTTAACTTTTGGTCCATGTGCAAACAGGATAAGGCTGAGTTCGAACACACCACCGATTTGGGTTTGGAAACACGGAGCTCGATTTGTTCAGGGTGATTAACCGGACACTTCAGCAACTACAAAGGGTCGGACTACTCAGAAGCCCATTCCGAAATCTAGGCTTTCTTTCACTAGCACGACAGACACCGAAGACACAAGACGAACCACACCTCATTCAATGGGAGAAGAAAACGACGCCATGGCCCAAATGCAAGCCACCATTGACACCTTGTAGGCCAAGATTACTGCACGTGAGCAAGCTAAGTCATTCGAGGTCACTCTTAAGAACCTCGAAAAGTTGGACCTCAAGGCAACCAACAAGAATGCCTACTTTGAGACACAAGAACTCGAGGACATTTCAGTTAAAATCCCCTAGAAATTCTCTGCTACGGACTTTCCAAAGTTCAAGCCAACTGACAATCCTAGATTCCACCTCAAGGGATTTAGGGCCCCCATGGCTATCAAGGGAATCAATGCTGCTTTATTCCCTAAGGTTTTTCCCATGTCGCTCGATCCAATATGTTAAAAGTGGTTCTTTTCCCTTCCCAACAAGGATGTTACCACTTGTGATGACATCACTCAAGCGTTCATGACGCGATACCACACCAGCATCCATGTTTCCACCTCTCTTAGGGAAATTGAAATCATCAAGAAAGATAAAAAGGAAGGATTCACTGCTTATCTTGCTCGCTGGAAGGAAGTAGCTGCTCAAATGGTGAATCCCCCTTCAGAAATGGAGTCGGTGAAAATCTTCATTAACAACTTGCTCCTAAAATACCGCAACTACCTTCGGTACCTAGATTTTGGAACTTCTGACAAGGTCTACCGCATCGACATTGAGATTGAGGATGACCTTATCAAAGAAAACTCCAAGAACAAAGGGACCTACAACAAGAATAATGATGCATCTAACTCTAAGGGTGTATCAAGCATCAATGTCGTTGAAATTCCTAACAACTATAGCAACAACAACAACAATTGCAATAACAATGGCAATAGCAATGGAAATGGCGGCAAGCCGCGCTTCCGATGCAAGCGCACTTACACTCCGCTTAGGATGACTCAAACCCAGGCATTTGAAAGGCTCTCAAGTCAAGGCTTAATCTCCCCAATTGCGCCTATCTTTGATCCCCCTGTGGAGAAAAGGTCAGCAAGATGGAATGCGGACAAATACTGCAAGTATCACCATGGCATTGGCCATGACCCTGAGGATTGCATCACCCTTAAGGATTACTTGCAAGACATGATTGATGATGGCAAGCGTCCTCTCCCTCATGGGGCTAAGAAGTCAAACACTCAGGCAAGACCATTGGGAGTACTCATGCTGGAAGAAGGGTAGGTTACCTTGGACCCCTCTGTCTTCATCACTCCCACAATGGTTGCACCAACCACGGACTCTCTAAACATCGCACCAGTTGATGGCCCTTCACTAGAGGAAGAAGCGAACAAGTCCGGAGACACCATGACATCTTTGGATGATCTTCCTAAACATTTGCTCCACGAAATATGATAGCGCTACAATATCAAGGCCCTAGCTAGAGGCATGTGCGTCACCCGCAAATAGTGGAAGGAAATAGCCGAGTTTTCTTGGAGTGGTAGCATTCTTGATGTCTACAACCTGTGGAAGCCAAGGGTCTTTTACTTAATCCAGATGAGTCCACTGCACCAAAATTCAAGCCCATGTGGCTCACACAATTTACTCCTCCAACACCCCTCAAAGGTTCATCACCAGCATGCACTATGCACGCCGAGAAGAAGCAACTCGGAAACGACAAACCGTGAAGATAACTACTCCAGGAGGCAAGGTCATCAAGTGCYCCATGGGCGAAGGACCAATGCTCGAGGATTCTGAATCTGAGACTAAGTCTAAGTCTAGTGTTGTAGAAGCTAGGATAGCTAGTCCTAGGGAATGTCCTCCTAAGTCTCTCAAGGAGCCTAGTATCCCCCTCTCCCTTGTCAATCAAGCCTCTTCGTAGACAAACTTATCCGTACTCTCTTCAGAGTTTAATAACATGCTCCTTTCTTCTTACTCCTCTTTTCCTTCTTATGATTGCTTTAATTCACAACTCGAAAACAAACAAATCAACACTGAGTTAATAAAGGCAATGGAAGAGCACGAAAAAAAATTACCTTCATCATCAAACAAACAGAAAAGGTAGACGTCTCTGACAACGACACGCCGCGGGGGATACAGAGTGGTCTGATATTGAGTCCGCAAGAAAGGGATGAACTGGTTGCAACACTAAAAGAGTTCCGGGATGTTTTCACTTGGTCCTATGAAGACATGCCAGGGATTGATCCAGACATCGCACAACACAGAATTCCGCTCATAGAGGAGGCTAAGCGAGTCAAACATTCGGCAAGAAGTCATCAAACAACACACTAAAGGCTTCATTAAGGTCGTAAATTACCCTCAATGGATAGCAAATGTGGTTCGAGTCCCTAAGAAAGACGGACGAGTTTGAATGTGTGTGGATTTTCGTGACTTAAACAAATCAAGTCCGAAAGACCGTGGATAGCAGCATCATATGCTAAGCTCCAAGCTAAGCACGTGGAAAAATTCATAGAAAACAACATCATCAGTCGCTATGGTGTCCCTCATGAAATCATTAGTGACAACGGCACCCAATTTCAAGCAGAGTGTGAGGATTTGATTGCCAAATATAAGATTCAGCACCACAAGTCTTTACCGTACAGGCCACAAGCCAATGTGGCAGTCGAAGCAACCAACAAAAATCTCAAAACAATTATCTCTAAGACGACGGAGAATTATCGAGATTGGCTGGGAAAAGCTAAACTTCGCTATATGGGGTTACAGGACCTCTATTCGCACTTCAACGGGAGCTACTCCATTCTCACTAGCCTATGGTGCTAAAGTTGTTCAACCAGTAGAACTAGAGATCCCGTCTCTACGCATCGTCCTCGAAAGAAAACTCCTAGAAGTAGAATGGGTAAGGGTGAGATTCGACGAGTTAGCTTTGCTCGACGACAAACGGCTAGTAGCCTTGCATCATGTGCAAGCATACTAAAAGAGGGTCGAACGGTACTTTAATCAGCGAGTCAAATCACGAGGCATCAAAGAAGGTGATTTGGTTCTAAAAGCACTTTGCAAAATAATCCTTGGGGCAAATTTCGTCCTAATTGGACAGGTCCTTACATTGTTAATAAGAACTTACCAAAAGGGTTAGTCCAACTAATGGACACGAACGGTGATAATTTCTACAGCTTCACCAACTTGGACCAACTCAAGAAATACTACGTCCAAGGCATACACGCGCATCGCGTCTCAATAATATAATAACACCATGCATCAGAACTACGGATGACCTGATTCCTTATGGGATACGTAGGCAGCCTCGCCTTGAGGCTCGGTCACAATAACAAGTGCCCTAATTGTTTTGGGATTAGCAATTGAACAACAGTCAAGCGATAATTGGACGAAGTATTCTCCGAGATGCTCAAAGTAAAAACAATGTATAAAAAGCAATACAAGTTTGTAATTTATTACTACTTGTAATTAAAATTGAGCAACTACAATGCAAAAAGGACAGTTTAAGTTCAAAGTTCACTTATTACATGCAAAAGCGGCGCGCAGGCAAATCACTTTATTAACCCATTAGTAAAACAAACATTAAAACAAACAAGAGTTATGGAATAAAGCAATCACTCCTTCCTCTCCTCTTCTTTCTCCTTGACATCATCCTTCTTTGCACCTAAGCTCTCACCTTTAGGCTTCCTCACCCATTTGCGTCTCTTGGTTCTATCTTCCACAATAGCCTTTCCTTTTCCTTTAGCATTCCCTCCAAGCACCTCTTTAGGCCTAAGTTTTCTTTCAGCAACATTCGAGTCAATCCTCAAAGGAGGAAGTCTTTCAAGACTACTCCAAACGGGCATCTTCTTAGGACCAAGTCTGTCCTTAGTAGAAATAGCTCTAGACTTAGCAACAGGGGTCTCAGTAAAGTCACAGTCCTATCTCTTACTCTTGTAATGGTCCTTCTACTTTGCACGTCCTGCCTCATCATGGCTCATCGCATCAGTGGCATTCATCCAGACACGGTAATGAGCAGAAATCTTGTGGTCACCTCGAGCAAGTGGGGTCACCTCAAGTGTAGATTGGGATTCTCGGTACTTCTCCCACTCTATTGCATTGCCCAAATGCAAGCACTTGTCCTCAGGACGAACTGTGTCAACAGCGGGAATAAGCTAAACTTTCCTGAATTGCCTCATCACCCTTGAAGGGAAATAAAAGGAGAAAGCGGTCAAGTTAGCCATGCGCACATATGAAGACAAGCGAGTATGCACCATACTCCCAATACCCTACCAAGGGACAGTCCGCCACACAAGAATGCCACGGTCAACAAGGATAAGAATCCACTCATGCTGAGATTTGTTGACATGGACCCTCTTACGGGAAAAGAATCCCTTAGCAGAATATTTGAAAGGATTCTGGGACGCCTCAACTAGGCTCAAACGCTCCATCAGCCAAATCTATCATGAAAACAACGACATGTGCAATATATAGTTATCACATCAATAAGCAAGCAATAATATTTGTATAAATGCACTATTTTGCAAATATTTAGACAATAATACTGTACTTGCAGTAAAATAGGGCATCCAAACAAGGGCGCATGCACATCCTTCTTAAGGCGGTCGAGCATCATGAATAACTCCCCCGTGGACAATGGCATAGGAGTGCGGCTGACCTCACATTGCTCAACAATAGAAATAATGCTAGCATGACCAACATTCGACTTGCCATGGACAAATAAGAAACATGCAAACAAGCAGATCATAATTGCACGTCTACGGTAAATTCAACGACAAGAAGCATCACTAGCAATATAGTCTGCTAATGCAAGCAAGTCGATTTCCCGACCGTGAACTATGCGTCGTGAAACAGTTGGACTAAGTCTCAAGTATCGCTCATATTCATCAACAAAGAGATTAGTAGTATTAGGGATATAAGGGACACTTACAACAGGCAGTCAATAATAGCACCAATAATTTCCTTAGGCAAAGTAACAATTTCCTTGTCCCAAAGACGAAACACTACAACAAAAATTAGATGTAGAGGCAAATGCCCTGGGGCAGTTTATTTTTCTTTGCCTCTAAAATTTCTATTTTGTAACATTTCAAAGTTATTGTCTCTAAAACCACATTTTTTTTGTAACATGTAGATTTTGGTTGTCTCTAAAATTTTTTTTAGCATCAAATAAATTATGGTTGCCTCTAAAATTAACTTCTTAGCATCACCTAAATTATGGATGCCTCTAAAACAACATTTTTAGCATCCAACGGATTATGATTTCCTCTAAAGTTACCGCTTTCGCATCCATTATATTATGTTTGCCTCTAAAACAACATTTTAACATCATGTAGTTTAGTGTTGCCTATAAAATATTTTTTAGCATCAAATAGATTATCATTGTCTTTAAAGTTACTATTTAGCATTACTGATATTATGAATGCCTCTAAAAGCCATTTTAGCTTCGTGTAGATTATATTTATATTTTTAGCATTACTGATATTACGATGCTAAAWTGGCTTTTAGAGMCATGTGAGAACCCTTCTTATGACAYAAGATTTTTGAGTAGGGACAAATTAATATCTGTTAAMATACATAAYAAGGTTTTTATCTGTTAAATTATTTTGTWGCAATTTAAAAATAATGAGGAGGTATTACTTGTAAATTGTAAAAATTTATTACCTAATAGTAAAACAAATACCACAATTACCACATGGCACAACCTCATTAAAAAATTTCCCGCTCTTTTTTTCAAAGGGTAAATTAGTAATTTTTCTATTAATAAAAATATATATTTTTTCTATTAATAAATAAAAAGATTTAACAAATAAAAATATATCACTAACTATATACGGAGTACTAAAAAAAACCCAAGAATGACTCATGTCACTACTACATAAAAGAACAAATGCATCACTTAAATGCAACGATTTATACTAAGGCAACGATTTAAGCTAAGGCAACGGTTTTAGGCAACGATTTTACACAACGGTATAAAAAACCGTTGCAAAAGACACTCTAAGGCAACACTTTTTTTCTCTAACGCAACGGTTAATGAATAACTGTTGCCTAAGCGGCTAAGCCAATAAATAAAATTCTCTTGAAACCGCTCAAAAAAAATCAAATAATTCATACTACACTCAACCCTTTCACTTTACGCTCAATTCCAATTATACTATAAACCCTTTCTAACAAAGAAAACTCAAAGCATTAACAAATTCCTATCAAATTTTAACCCTTTCTCTCAATTATATTGTTACTAGTTTTTATGTGCACGCGATGCGTGCTTAGGTTTATGAAAATTGTAGTTCATCATTAAAAATAATTATAAAGTATGTATCAAAATAGAATGTTTACAGCTTATTAGCAATACAATTTTATTAAATTGTAACTTTTTTTTATATATAAACATGACTTGAAATTCAAATTAAAACCATTAATGCTTCAATTCATTGTTTAAAACTTTTCACTAATTAAGTTACATAATAAATACAATATTCATTTTTAATCACATAATAAGCAAAAGGGTAATTTAAACACATTAATTCATATTATTTTCAAAATTCATTAAGGGTATAAAAGACTTTTAAGAGGGGATACCATTTTCCTCCCCTTCCCTTATATAATAGAGATTAGAAAAATCAAAGGATTAACAAAGAAAAATTCCAACTCAAATACATTCTGAAATTTCAATTAAACCCAACAAATTCCCTAAAACGAGTTTGCAAATTAAAGTATTATCCGTGGTCAAAGGAGCTTTGGGCGGTGGTCGAAGGAGCACTAGACGGTGGCTGGAGCTTTGGGCGGTAGTCGAAGCAGCACTAGGTGGCGGCTAGAGGTTCAAGCAGTGGTCTCACGTAAACAATGGTATATTTCGTTTGTTTTTTCTTTTTTTTGTTTATTTCTGGTTGTTTTGGAAGATTGCTAGCTGAAATTTGTTTGAAATGTGTTTATTTTGATGTATGTTTTTGAGATTCACCCAAAATTCTTCTATAATTTTGCCCTAATTTCCTAATTTTTACCTAACTTCGTAAATTTTTTGAAATTTGATTTTATTTCTTCAATGTTTTGAAGTAGTAATGAATGTTGTTCTTGTTATATTTACTAGGTTTTTTCTGGATGATTTTTAGTATCAATCAGATTTACTAGTTTTAATGTTGTTTTAATGTATGTCTGATAAAAAAAAAACGAAATAGAAGTTGTTGGAATTTGTTCTGCAAGCTAAGGTTGAGGAGTTGTGTCTGAGGTAATGGTGTCGAGTAAGTCAGTCTTAATAGATTTGGCATGTTGTTGCCTAGAAATTGAACTTATAGAGTTTGATTCTTTTGCTTTAAAGATGTCAGGCACTTAGCTTTTGATTTTTTTGTAAGCTAAGGAAAGTCTCTGTCGTTGATTTTCAGTGTGACTTGYATGGTGAATTTTATGATGACCTTACAGGAACTCTGATGTTGCAGATCCCAAATAAGGATAGTCATTGCTTTGAACTTTGATGTGTTTGATATTTTCTTGGGACTCCTTTCTGTTATGACCAGTAATAATACGGGTGCGTATGTGTATGCATGATGCATTGATGCTGAGTGCAAGCTTGTGTCAGTTTTTTTGCTTTGCTCATAACTAGTAATAAGAATAGCCCTTTTGGTTCTTCATTTTTGTTGTAAAGATCTACATTTCTATCTGCTTCTATTTTTGCTTTGCAGTCATATTTGGTCTCTTGGCTAAGTTGGTTAAATTTTTTCCCGCTCTTTTTCTACCACACTAAATATAGCAAAATTTGTGAAAATAAATAAAATATTTTCTAATAATAAAGAAACTATATCAACAATTTTTTTTAATATTGTATATCTTGCTAAAAATATATTAAGTATCGTACAAAAAAAAAATCTCATGAACATCATTCTTGTTTCATTGGGTGAATACTGAAGCTATAATTGATTTGTGTTTATATTAGCAATTGGTAAGTCACTTATGAGTTTATATGTTCTTGGTCTCTTATACAGGTTGTTTCGCTGACCTGCTAGCGTTGTCATGGTTTTGCTGCCGCTATGTTGGTGCTGCTATGTTGCTGTTTCCACCGCGCTGTCGTTGACTCTTACTTCCATTTCCTTTATGTTCTAGAGATGATTAGGTATAATATCATTTGATAGAATTTTGTTTGAATAATATGTTCTTTGAATTTTCCTTGATTCTTTATTTATCTGAGCATTGACTTTTGTTGTATTTTAGGCGTTTTAAGTGAAGAGGGGTATTTCTTGTAGGTTCTTTGAATTTTCCTTGATAATGTTCTCTGTCTTGTTAATTAATGTTCTTTGAATTTTTCTTTAAATTTTAGCATGGACTTCGAATCTTATGTTCTTTTAATTTTCCTTGATAATATTCTTATCTTGTTAATTTTTTCGTTCTATTTCCTATTTATAAAATAAATACTTCATTTTTTACTTGTTATAATTCGTAAACTAGTTTATACTATAGATGGTGTAGAGGGGTATTTCTTGCAAGTTTACATGTTTATCTATCCATGTTTAGTTGTGTTATTTATTATGTCCTATAATGAAAGAAATTACAAGAGTATAGATTAAGCTATGATAAATGAAATTTCAGGATAATTTTTCAATTTTTCTCCCACGATTTTCATGGAAATTTTCAGTTATAATGAAGTTACTCTTCCACTTATTTATCATGTGTCCTTTTTTTCGTTTGATTTAGGTAATAATCGGTCTTTCGAGCAATTTCAAGAGTGAATTGAGTTGTTAATGGCAAGGGAGAAAGCGATCACCATACCAGCAATGCAATGTTTAGGGCTCAATTCTTCTTTTATGGTCCACCACGCTGCTTCAATCCCTCTGAAACTTTCCTCCAAAGTCCAAACCTATGATCTCAAAGTTCATGCCGGGATTTTGACAATGAATCCATGAACATTTAATTTGTTTGAGGTAAGTATACAGGGATATTGGGTAAGGATTTTGAATTGCATATTACAGAATGAACTGACTTTAATAAGTACTTAATAAAGTCACACCCATTAATGTTTTGAAAAAGATAATTCAAGCATACCTTTCTTTTCCATACAACTATACAATAAGTGATTGCTCTATTTCTTATGTTTGATCTTATGTTGGAATTGAGCTTTTATAAACTAAAGAGGAGGGATTAATGGCACTTATGAAAGAGTATGTATGATTAAATATATGATTCCCATGTGCAAACTTCATTCTTGTCATGTTATCGTTGCTTAACTCTATATGTATAAAAAATTAGAAATAATATAATATGATTCTTGTAGTTTCATGATATCTATTGTTTACGACTTTACTTTATCTAGTGTAGTTTTAATTTATCTTTATACTTGTGATCGCTTATTATTCACGTAGATGTTCTTTTACTATGTGGATTTTAATGTTTTTGCTGCAGACTATGAAAGTAATCAAAGTATGTCTTTTATTGATCATTGCAACTGCTCAAATAGATAGTCATATTTTTGTGGGATCTTCTCTTGATTGACCCAAACCAAGGAGCATGCATATACTACTTGCACATCAGGTTTAGTCTCCACAATTATAAACTGTCAAAGTATCAACCCTTAATGCTTGTTATTGTGTTCTGTTTCAACTTAGTTGCTACCGTTGCTTCTAGTTTTGTTATGTGTGTTACGTTTTCGCATTTCTTTGATTATTCATGCTTCTTGCTAGATCTTTATACACAGTTAGGATTTTGTTATTAGTATCTGAACAAATAATTTTGATATATGTGATGCATATGTGAAGTGTTTGATGATGACTAGTTTGAATTGTGAACTCGTCAAATAGGGATTGAGGTAGTTTGTGCATCTGAATTTTATCAAAGTATCGCTTCTAATTAATATTGTGCTTGTTATAAGTGTCTCTTGCAAGAAAGAAGCATGATGAAGTAACTGAGATTCGTTAACAGTGGGCAAATTTCTTTAGAATATCCTAATTGCTAGTCTCTTGCTGTCGTTGTTTTCCTGGTGTGCACTACTCTTCTGCTCACTGTTATGGAATTTTGGTGGTGGTCTCATGTAGACAACTTCTGTGTTAAAAGTTTACTTATGTATTTAAGCTATATATGTTAATCCATAGCATTTACTATTTTCCAACATCCTATTAGTATATATTAATTCATAGACTATTTGCCAACATGAACCTTGAAAATTGATTGAATGAATTTGTTTGAAGCTCTCGTTTTCTGGTTATCTGTCTGCTCACTACCCGAGGTACCTAAGACCAGCTGCTACACTGAAAGGAACTATCAGGGACTTGCTACTATGTTTCTATCCAGAGACCTGTAACTACTAATGTTGCATCAACACAGCCACTGCCTGCGCAGAACCCAAGGCAGTATTAGGGTCATGCCCATGCTGTACTCAACTGCATGCTCTCTCAAGGATGGGTTCTAATGCTACGCTACTGTCGTTGTGATGTTGCTGCTTTGTCATTGCCCTGTTCTCGTTGCTGGCTTCTGCTGCTACATTTAACGTCCATTTTAAGGTGGGGTTTAACAAGTTAGGGTTTACTACCCTTTGTTGCTGCACTTAATATGCCACTCGGAGAAGTCAGTAGGTAAGTTTTTGTATGAATTTTCCATTTTGTTTGCTAATTAAGTTTTTTCTTGGTTCTAGTAATGGTTTAATTGGCGTTAAGGTTATCATGCAGTTATTTCTAATGTTTTAAAAGGAAAAATCAGTGCTTTGTTGTTTAGATTTCTGTAAGAAACTTGCAGTTGATGTAAGTCTAGATATTAAAGTAATTGCCTCTAAAAATTAGTCTTCTCCACTTGCTTATATGAACTTCTGATTTTCTTTGAGCTGCTATGAATATCATCAATTTTGCATTTGTTTCATCTGACTTTTTCTTAAATTAAATGAAATTAAATTAAATTAAAGTTCTCTAACTATGAAGTATTTCTTTATTTTTCGCAAATTGTGCATAATAATAAAATGATAGGCTTTACCGCTCTAGCTTTGTATATATTAAGCATCTTGGAGAATTTTCAAAGGATATATAACCTTTTGAAGTAGCTACTTTGCAGTAAGAATTTTCCAATTGTACTTTCTGATTTAGGCTTACGTTTATCCATGAAAGTTTTAGATCTCAAAAAGATGTCGAATTTACGTACAAGAATCATTCGATTCGGAATTGTGTACTTAAAGATATGGTTGTTACAAGTTTGATAAGTTTGATAATGCTGTTGTGTGGTATGTTACGATAATACCTTGCTACTCTTGCCTTGTTTATGGTTGCTGCCTCTGTTTTTTACATTTACCGTATGTCTGCAATCTGAATTAAGCTTATATTCGTTCATAAAAGTTGTAGAGCTTGAAGAGACATCAAATTTAAGCACAAGAATCACCTAATTCAGKGTTTTGTACTAAAAGTATTGGTTGCTACAAGTTCAATGAAGTTGATTWATCKCTTCATRMGTTTAGTTTTGTTCAYTAAGTTGTTGGTTCTTARYTTTTTAATTCTCTCTTTGTAAATCTCAGTTCTACTTATCTTCGGTGTTGAATTAGTCCATTGTTTTAGATGTTGAACTATTATTAAACTTAGTCGTTAATCAAATAATTTGTCAACCTACTTTTTGCATATGTGGGTCACTAAACTAGAAAAATTTTGTTCCTTCATTCATTTATGTTTTTGACAACACTTACATCTTGTTAAAACTTAACATGCTATTAATTTTTCTTGTAGGGATAAATATCGAGATTTTCAAGGGAAATGACCGGAAACGCCTTGTTGGTTAAATAGGAGATTCTTTAGCAACTTTGTACAAATTAGAGTTAGATCTTTTAATTTTTATGCATATATTTAGAGCAGTACGAAATACTTGGAGTTCCAAATATTAGTGTAGAATTTATTTTAATCATGTTTAAGATGACACTATATTTGTGCTCAAAATTCAATATAATTATGAAGCAAATTGTTTTTTCATCAATCGATATTATTTGATTTTTATGGTATTTTATTTTCATTAACATTATTAATCAAAAAGTGTTAAAACTTTGGATAATAGAAAGTAGCATTAGAGGTAATCTAAATTTGATAATGTTACTTAATAATATTTATGTGCCCCAAAAATGTAGCATTAGATGCAACTAACAATTAGCAATAGACTTATGGATGTCTCTAAACATAAGTCGCCTTACCAGCAATATAACTTGTCTGCCACAAAAGGCGACATTAGGGGAAACATATAATTAGAAGCTAGCTTATGGTTGCTTCTAAACAAAAGTGGCTTTACTAATGCCATAAATTGTGTGCCTAAAAAAGGTGGCATTAGGGCAACCTCTATTTAGTGACAGACGTATGATTGCTTCTAAATGTAGGCGCTTTTAGAAGCACCACTACTTGTGTGCCTCAAAATAAGGTGGCATTAGGGGCAACCTATATTTAGTGACATATGTATATGGTTTCCTCTAAATGTAAGCGCTTTTAGCAGCACCACTACTTGTGTGCTTCAAAAAGGTGGTATTAGGGGCAACCTATAATTAGCGACATAGTAATTAAAAGCAACAAGAAAATTTCTTCTAAAGACCATTAGAGGCCACAAATACATCTTTAGATGCAATTTATGATTGCCTCTACATCTATTTTTTGTTGTAGTGAAAACAGTGCGTCAATGGGTCCCACAGGCTTATAGCAGCATAAAGAAGGTTTGTATCTAGGCTTACATACCTTAAAGTCAAGAGAACATCACAATTCAGCCTTGTAAGGTTCTCCCTTTCACAAGCATCCAAGCTTCGAAGCACGTCATTAAAAGCATTAGCAAAGTCTCTCTCCATTTGATTTGTTGCAAAATTCTTTGATGTAATGAATTAAATGAAGTTCAAAGCAACGTAAGAGAGGTTTTTAAGCACTAAGGAGGCTGTAATAAATGATTTAGGGCGTGCATAAACACCTATTTATAAACAATAAGGCCGAACAAACTTGCCAAAAATCGAAAATAGAGCAAAAATAGCTCGATTCTGGGTGTAATTGCGCCCACCCTAGGCGCTATTATGCCTAGTTTGAGCTTATTTTTGGCCGATTTTGCTTCATTTAGCTGTTCCCATGTACGTTGGCACACAGTTCTTGGTCCAGTCTAGGTCCTACCCTGCATTTTCAAGAGGGAACGAGCCGACATTCGCCTCAACAACGCAACGGAACATACACGACAACGCAAGACGATCGACTTCATCTTAAAAGTTTAATTACATGCATTGCATCTAGTTAACAAGTTGGCTATTGCAAATTGTAATCAAAGCTCGACATTAAAAAAATGAGTTATGTCTAGAGTCATACATGAGTTTAGTCATATTTACACAAGCACTCGAGTCTAAGCTATAATCGAGTCAAGTCGAGTCAAGTCAAGCAAAAGTCAACAAATGAGTCTAAGCAGGTCTTAGCTAAGTCCCAAAATACACAAATGCAAAGCTAGGGTCACACCCCTTCCCTACAGGTGACAGGTATATCTATTGCTTGCGACACGTCGAAAAACCAAGTGATGCTAGCACCTGCAAGGTAGATTCGTTTGACAGGAAAAGGAACTACAGCAGATCAGAGGTTCCCGATACGGAAATCTATAACGAGGATCCAAGTCGAGAACGGCAAGTCGAAGCTCCACCCCGGTTATGGACCGGTCTCATTTGTACGTCGTAGTCGTCATCAGCATCCTCAATGTCGCCCTGACGAACCTACACAAGGATTTTCAAGTCAAAAACGGGTTCCTGACCCTACAAAATATTGAAATCACAAGATTTGGTGCACTTACCTAGTCTCTCAGTTGACAGTAGGAATGTTTCCAGGCATCTATTATTCCCAGCAGCCTCATAATGCCTGCCTGAGGAATTTATTTCGCAAAATAGGCAAGTCAGCACATGAGTGAGTACTGGCATGAAAGGGCAAAATCGAAATGTTCCCTACCTGACCAGCTCTAAGGGGCATCGAGTTTTGAGCACGCCTAGCAGCCGGAGGAGCAAGCCCAATGAACTCTTCGAGGTCAAGACGGATCCTCAAGTCACCAAAGGGGATCTTACCGAAGTCATAATCAGGTTGCACGAGCCAACTTAAACTTAGTGCACAACTAATAGAAAGCAAATGCAAAGAAAGGGTGTGGACAAGCAAGACTCATACCTCTGCAACTAGCTCGACTCGGGGGGCTAGTTGCTCCACAATGAAACGTGCATAGGCGTCCTGACCCTTGTCACTAAGCAGGAGTTAGTACTCTACTACCTCACCATGACTGAAGTCATTGGACAATGTGATGACCAACTAACAACTCCTCATCCATCATAGTGACTGTAGGATCGTGAGGCATTGTAGGTGTAGAAAGGCTATGCTGCCTCACTACACACTCCCCAAGGTACCAGACAGGCCCTTGAGGTCCCCTTAAAAGACATACCCTCTTGGCAAGCTCAACTGCTGCAGCGAGCCTCCTCGGTCTCGCATTCCCCACTCGCCTTCATGGGCGCCACTCCACCTACAGCAAAATCTGGTTAAAATCACAAAGCATTCAATGAAAGCATACAAGTAAAGGGCAGCGCAACTCACCTCAGCTTGGTTTAAGCGGTGAAGGATCCTCCTTGGCTGTTGAAGCCCACACCGGTCCAAGATCAAGTGTCTCGGGGTGTCCACCGAATCATCACCGGCCATCTAGCAGGCTGTGCCTGAGGATTCAACCTAGGCACCAAGCCCATACGTGGAAAGTACTCATAAGCCCAAAACTGCAAGTACAACTAATGGGGTCAGGCAACAGAAGCAAATCAAATGCAAACAAAGCGGTAAAAGTAAAAGAAAATCACCTCGAGCACTCTCCAGCGGCCAGCTAGTACAGGGATCGTAGCGCCATCCACTTGACGGCAGCATAACCTCATAGAATGCATCAGGGCAGCATGGCCGGATCTGCCCCAATCATAAGAGGAAACAACAAAAAGATCCTTCGAGATGGGGAGAAAACGAAGCAGATCCTGGCTGACTGCTCATCAGTGGTGCTTGTTAGCTCCAGACCCTCCATGAGCACGCTATGTGATGCTCGTTTATCCACGCTCTCAGTTCGTAGGCGGGAAGCAATCAAACCCAGCCACTCGTCCAAACGAGGATCAGAAAGCCTAATCACATCGTCTAGAGAGACAAGCTTTTCAGTGAAAGCAAGCCCGGTCAACATAGAGAAACCGTAAGGGGTCACAGCTATTTCCCCTCACGGGAAGTGAAAGGTGTTCGTGGTATCCCAGAACCACTCCATCAGGCCAAACACTAGAGTCTTGGGAGAAAATGAATATGACTGACTAACCAGGTTGGGAACAAAACACTAGAAGCCACATCGCCCGAGGATGTCCCATACTCCTCTACGGCGCTAAAAGAACTCTCAATAAAAGAGATCGCCAATTGTATGAGAGTTCCCGTACGTTCGAGTTCGGTAGTCGCTTTGCACAAGAGATGATACAAAAAATTAGCCAACGAGGCAAAACAAAAGACAACCAGACAAGTGAAAATAACATACTCGTCCATTCCTCGAACGAATAGAAATGTGGTGAATTGGGGAACAACATAACTTAGAGTTATCCCAGTAAATCACCCTCCATATCTAACGAGAACTGCGCACTTGCTTTCCTCTTCGCACTGGCATGCTACAAGCAGAATGGGGCACAGATTTAGAAAATAATTGGGCAGCTTAACGGCTAAAAATGGACGTCCGACAGACAAACAAAAGGCCCTCTAGGGCTTATAGCTAATCAACGCAACCATGGTCGAAGGAAATGCACAATTTCCTAGCATTTGGAACAATAGGCAAGCAACTAGAAAGGCGGGAAAGAGCACTTCTTCTCCTAGTGAGTATACATGCCTAACGGAATGCACGATTCCACTCACAAATTCTATGTGCAACGAGGATTTCAAGAAGGTGTATACGCTCACTCATATGTCATAATCCTCAATTTAGCAACTAATCACCATTAACAAGTGCTTTATTAAGCTTTAAGCTACTTACAATGGTGAAATCATACATGGGCATTCACATTGTTGCAAATAGGCATGGAAAGGTTTATTCTATCATCAACAAGCAAGAATAAACAAGGCATATGGAGAATTCAACAAAGCATGGACATAGCAAGCTACTATTCATCATCTTACAATGGCATAACTCATTCAAATATGCACCAAATTTGATGATAAATGTTGCAAAAGACTCACATAAGCATGAATAATCCAAAGCATTCAACAATTTCAAGCATGCATAAGCAAGGGAGAAAGCCCCAATTCAATTGCACAAATTGACAAGGCATATTCAAATGGCATGATTTTGAGTATTAAAATTGTAACTTACTGTAGGACGTGGACCGCGCCCTCGCGTATAGCGGGCGCGCGGCTTGGTACCACATCGAGGTGCTTTGCGTGGGCTTGAGCCACGGAACCCGCACGTAAGTGCGTTGGGGTAGTGTTGTCGAGTAAGGGGAGTCGCCACCGTGCCTATAAAGGTTATTCACGGACGCCCGAAACGTTGGTGCCAAATTAATGGCCCCACGTTCTGATCAAGTAACCAGTTCGTGGGTTCGGGGACAAATGGTACGAATCAGATCTGTAACCCAATTCGCCCGCATGTAGCGGCCTGTACTCGGTCTCATTGCAATTCCATTCATCGCGGTTATTGAATGCACATATCTTACATTTTTAGCATCTTAGAAGCGTACTAATCCTAAAGATTACTACGAAAGTGGGTTTCTATTATGCACAAAGACTACCTAACCTAGAAATTGTGACCACTTTGCATTAATCAAGTTAAAACGGTGCCTAAAAACCGATTGTCCATGATTATCTGACTTTAATGTGATACGCATAATTTCCGTCTTGTTTAAGCAATATATATACAAATGATGTACAACCATGACAATGCAAGATATATGAACTTCAAAACATATGTACAAACCAATCTTACCCTGAATCTGCAAACAAAACAAATGTTAGTTCGTAATAAAAGACGAGCGAAATGAACCTTCCGCCTTGAATCGCAATACAAGGATAAGAAATCGTTAGTATTGACAAGTGATAATAGTAATGAAAATGAAATAAAAAAGAACGAAAGCAAAGAAAAACGTTGCTCACTCCTACATATTTACATAGAATAAATTAAGTAATGAGTTTCTACATTTGGTTAATTAGATTAAAACTCGCAATAGTTATTAATTAGATTTGAGGAAATGAGAAAAGAGTGTGTTTAGTGGCGAGTAATCTAAGAAGTAAACCTTGTTATCGCTTGTTGAATCGAAACAGAATCGATGCTTAGAACTCAAGAACGTATGTAATTAGAGGTTTTGGAGAGTGTATGAGGCATGAATATGCAAGTTAGAGAAGGGGAAAGATAGAATAGACGTGTGTGTCCGGAATGAGCAAGGCAGGCACGTATTTATAGGCACGAGGGGAAAAATGAGGGAAAAAACCCTGCGTATATACGCAGGAGAGCTGCGTATATACGCAGGAGGCCTGCGTATATACGGTGGCCTGTGTAATAAGCAGGGGGCTGCGTATATACGCAGGCCTCTGCGTATATACGCAAGCCTCTGCGTTTATATATTTTCCAAAACTCGAAAATATTTTGATTTCCTCCGATTTTATTTCGTGATTTGCCTTGATTTGACGCACCTAGACACCCTTGCTCTCCAAGCAAAAAGTTCTAGAGTGTTCTTAGAAGGTTCCACGTAATTCCGGAGTATTTTTGTGTATTTGTATTTTTTTTGTATTTTATGCGTATAAAAACTTATAAAAATCATAGAAAAATGTAAAAATCAGAAAAATAATCTAAAAGTACTGGTGAGCTCAGAAAAATGTGAAGAGTGTTATGAAAAGTGGAAATTATTTTAAAAAATCCTAAAAATAGAAAAGAAAAACCTAAAAATAGAAATAAATTAAAATAAATAAAAGAAAATGTTTTTGCCCCTTTTATTTGTCCTTTGCTCAATAGTTCCGAGTATGACCCCACGTATTTTCAACTTTTGGGAGTTCAAAGCATCTTTTCTAAGTCGAAACAATCGCGAGATGCGGTATGTTTCATCACTGATTACTCTTTTGGGGAGACATTTTTAGGTGTCTACACTTACAAATGAATTTCAAGTTTGCGGTAGTAAACTTACTTGAACTAGGGATTTGATGAGCAAACAAAGCCTTTCCAAGCAATTCCAAGGTGTAGTAATGGGGTTTAGAGAGAGTTTGCAATAGACGAAGCAAGAGGCAAATGGCAAATGAAGCGAAAGTGCCAAAATATGGCACGAAATTCGACCAAAATAGGTCGAATACTGGGCGTAATTGTGCCCAGCTTTTGCCTATTTTTGGCTCGAAAATTGAGCCTTTCTCGTGGGCCCACTTGTGTACGCACAAAGCCCTTTGCGTTTAAATGTCGTTGGTACTTCCCAGGAGTTCAAACCAACTTTTAAAGTCATGCACAACGACAAAAAATGCCCCCAAGAAAGCAAAATCGGTCCGAAAGTCATCAATTCGCTATGAAAATACACCTGCGAAACTACAACAACCCGTAAGTGAATGCAAAGTCACAACGAAGCAATAGCCACGATCAAGTGAAGGTCAAAAGCAGATCAAAGTCAAAGCACATCGTTCCCAGTCGAAGTCGTATCATCCTCGCACGGGCCAATCATTAGTCCGATTGTGTACACGCAATGCAAGCATTTACCAAAAGACATTGCTATACACAATCGTGGCTATAAGCAACGTTACCTCAAGTTTAATTCTCCCGGATTACTAGCCGCGATGGGATACAGCAGATCAAGCACGCACCAGCAAAAAGACATTGCTATACGCAATCATGGCTATATGCGACGTTAACTCCATTTGAGTTCTCCCGGACTACCAACCGAGATGGGATACAACAGATCAAGCACACATCAGCAAAAAGAAATTCGCTATACACGATCGTGGCTATACGTTGTGTTACCAGTATGTTAATCTTCCCAGGCGACTAGCCGAGATGGGATAAAGTAGTTCAAGAAAGCACCAAGTCTAAACGGAGGCACCGATACGGACACCATTTCATTTTCCCCAAAGAAGACCAAACGAAGGCATCTTTACGGACACCACAGTACTTCCCCATGAAGTCTTAACGGAGTCATCAGAGTTGACATTGAGAAAATAGTTCCTTAGGAAGTCTTAATGGAAGTATTGAAGCGGACAACCTGTTAGCAGAAAATCCCCGGTGGAATCAGAACCATAGGTGGAAATTCCTTCAAAGATCGAAGCACAGAGCCTCGGTGGAATCAGAACCATAGGTGGAAACGTAAGCAAAAATGATAGCAACAGAGACAAGCAAGCAAGCAACATGCAACCGTAGGTGCAGGTAAAAATAATGCATTTGTTTTGCTAGTACCGGGTACTTTCGCTTTCATTTTACGAGATTTTACTCTCAGCAAACTCAGCCAAAGTGGGGGCTTCTGTAGATACATAAATTTGTCCCTAGCCTAAAATGGCCAATAATAAGACACCCCTCGCAACACACAAGTCAAATCGAGAGCGCTAGGACCCTGACAGACCCTAAGAAAGGCGGTTTGCCTTGCACTGGACACCTATTCCAGGTATTTAGCACCTCAAAAAATAAGTTTTAATTTTCAAATAATTTAAGTTATTTTTTAAACAATTTTCTAGAATTTTTCTAAGTATTTTTGGCAATTTTAGAAATTTTCAGCAATTTAATTAATTTTGCGATAATTAATTAAATTATGAACACAATTTCCAAAATCACAATTATAGCACAACACCCTATTTTTCAACAGGAATTTTTACATGTTTTTTCCATAATTTTTCGATTTATGGTTTAATATTTACTAATTTCTTAAGCAAAAATGCAAAATCGAGCATAACAGGCCATCCCGAGATTTTTGCCTCGAGACATGCGTCCCGAGGAAGCCGAATATCTCGAACATCGTGGTAATGCCAGCCATAATCGCAATAATATCAACTATGATCGTATAAAAGCGCGTATATATTTTATACAATTATATTACGATATTAATTCATTACTATCTCACTATTCGAGGTAAAACAATCTCGAATATCGCAACAATATCCGACGCAATCGCAATAATATCAAATAATAATCATATAAAATCACGTACGATTATATTACAATACTATACAATCGCAATCACGCTATTCGAGGCAAGCAAAATCGCCAAAATCGAGGTCGATTCCGCGCGCAATTGCGCCTAGTTTTGGGCGTAATTACGCCCAATTTTGGGCGTAATTGTGCCCAAGAACTTCCTATTTTGGCTTAACACACCCTTGTCTATAAATATGGAACTCTTCTATTCATTTCACAACTTTTGGACGAGCATTCTCTCCCTCTCACTCGTCTGATTCTCTCTCATTCTCTCTCAAAAACACATTCAAACACATTAAAACATATTCAAAAGCTCTTTTGCAATAGATCTAGGAGGTTTTCAATCGTTCTTAGGTTCGACAAGGGTTCCTAAGGGTCCGAGGCAGCGCTCTTAGTCTTCGACATCGTGTTGCAAGGTAGGTTTGAGGCCAACGTCTCAATTCTAAACCCCCTTTTGCATGCTTGTTTAGAAATTCGACTTTCTATGTAATTTTCATGTAATACTGATTAACAAACGGTTCGGCAATTCGAATCAAAAGCAATCTTAAGGCATAACTTTAAATTCCTCGTACGAGTGCTTGCATGCTTGTCTCACAATGATAATATGCTTTAACAAAGACCTGCAATTTTCGTGTTTCACGCCTAATGAAATAACTATGCACAACCGACTTTAGGCTCCTGGAATACGGAATTAACAACACATGCCACAACAAACTAGACACTATTTGCATAGTATTCTGTTAAATAACCCGCATAGTAATCTTGCATGCTTAGGGCTTAAAAAGGAAACCTGTTTGTTGTTGTCTTTCGGACAATAAACTCGAAATAATTGAGTTGAGGCCGCTAGATTCGGGGGGGGGGGGGGGGGGTGCTGTGCACTACTTCACCCTTACCCTTGTCCCCTAATCTAGACCTTTGGTGCACTACCAGACATGGAGTCCTTTGCCTTGCTTTATGCAATTATAGGCAAGGCTTAAAACGGGTTCTGTAGCTATGGAAAAGAAGTGCGGTGGCGACTTCCTGTACTTAATTCGAGTATAAACACACAACTCTTGGCATACTCACAATATGCAAAAACAAGAAGTCAATTCTGGCAAACAAACCGAGCCGCCTTAAATTGAACCCCCCGGAGCAGAGGGACGGACCAAGTCCGGCCCGGTGACGCCCCGATGCTCGTACAGATGCTACCTCTGAAATGACATGTTATGCAAAGTTCTTAAAAGACATGGTCTCAAACAAGACAAAGATAGAAGAGAATGCAACTGTTTCACTCGCAGCTGACTGTAATGTCATCTTGCAAAATAAGCTTCCAAAGAAGCTTAGAGATCCTGACAGTTATTCCATTCCTGTCAAGCTTGGTGATATTGAGATAAAAAGGGATTTTTATGATCTTGGGGAAAGTGTTAGTCTAATGCCCTTGTCTATTTGCGAGAAGCTTCATATGGGTGAGCCAAAACCCACTCGCATCTCTTTACGATTGGCAGATAGGACTGTGAAATTTCCACTTGGTATTCTTGAAGATGTTCCTCTTCATGTTGGGAAGTTTTTTATTCCATATGACATTGTAGTCATGGAGATGGAAGAGGATGCACAAGTCCCTGTCATTCTTGGGCGACCTTTCTTGGCAACTACTGGAGCCTTCATTGATACGAAGAATGGGAAAATTACCTTTGAAGTGGGTAATGAGAAAATGGAGTACAATCGCACAAACTCCATGGAGGCTCCTTGTATGGGCGAGACTATTTATAGAGTGGATGCTCTAGATGAGGTGATAGAAGCGAAAACTTCAAACATACATCTTGATGATTCATTGCAAACAGTTCTCATGGGAAATGTTGATGAAGATAATTGGGAGACTAGGGCATACAAGAAGCTCTTAGAGGAATCTAGTTCACTACCTAAAGATGAGCCCATCAAGGAGGTGTTGAAAAATAGAGAATCTAAGGAGAGTACTACGCCTCCTGAGGTAGAGTTGAAACCCCTTCCCGCTTCTTTGAAATATGTATATTTGGGTCAAAATAAAACATATCCTGTTATTGTAATTGCTGAGCTTAATGACATGCAAATTTAGCAATTGCTGATTGTTTTGAGAAAGTATAAAAATGTCATAGGCTAGAACATTGATGATATCAAGCGAATTAACCCTTCTTTTTGTATGCATAAMACTATTCTTGAGGACGATSATGCTTCTTCTGTTGAACCTCAACAAAGACTTAATCCAAACATGATGGAGGTAGTTAAAAAAAAGGTTCTAAAATTMCTTTATGTTGGCCTAATCTACCCTATCTCAGATAGTAAGTAGGTTAGCTCAGTACAAGTTGTTCCAKAAAAATTCTAAAGGTTTTCCATATGGCTTYGTCGAAGTTTGGAGTGAAGCTACTGGTTCTTTTAAGGTAAATGGTCAACGTCTCAAGAATTATCGAGAAGACGACCTATTGAAGGGAAAACGATTTTCACCCTTTCRGATCCTCAATTCAATTGAGTAACAAAGTGGTCAAGCAAGATGACCTTAAACTAGCGCTTCTTGGGAGACAACCCAAGTCCTCTTCTTAASTTATTCTTGTTTTCTTTATTTMATTTTTATTCTTTTAGTTAAAAAAATCTTCACAAAAAAAACAACAAAAAAAAATAAAAAAGATTAGTAGTTTGATAGTTTTCTTTTTATTAGTTAGTGTTTTTGGTTAATTTTCATATAGTTTTTGATATTTTTGTTTTGTGTAGTTTTAGTCCTTTTTCTACAGATTTTTCAATTCATGGACKYAATTTGTACCTAGCAAAACAGCSTAGTCCGCAAGGAGGTTGGGATATTTGCGTTTAAGTCACAACCAGGTTACGACAAGTCATATTTTCAAGTAATAAGCAAGTGGAAAATCAGGCCACACCGCAACCCGGTTGCGGCCAAAAGCCCACATACCACAACCGAATGTGTGTGTTACTGGATAACTCACCCAAAAAAAAGAAAGAAAAGGAAGTCTAACGTACAAGCACACTGTAGGGCTTCGCCCCGTCTTAGGGGGCGTGACCTCAGCTTCAGTGTCATGGAATTGAGCCATGGAATCCGCATGTGAATGGTTGGGGTGGTTGTCGAATTGAGGGATCGCCACGGCCTATATAGGTATTCACGACGCCCGAAACATTGTGCCAAACTAGTGCCCCAAAATAGGTCCAGTAACCAAAGTGTGGGTTCAGGGACATGTACGGATTGAATCAGTAACCCATCCGCCCGCATGTAGCGGCCTCTACTCGGTCTCATTGTAGTTCCATAAATCATAACAATGAATCAAAGAGCCTATTGAATTGATCTTGAACGCACTAATCTAATATTATTAGGGGGTTGCTATTATGTACAAACAATGACTTCTACCATAGATAAGGAGATCACTTGATTGTTAGTCAAGGTGCCTAGAAAACCGATTGTCCATGATTATCTGACTTTAATGTGATACGCATAATTTCCGGTCTTGTTAAGCAATATATACAAGTGTGATAGAATATGTACAAACAAGCATGAAAACAAAAAGGTTAGTAAGCATAATGATGTATATGTATATCCTTCTCACCTGTCTCTGCAAATAATCAAATTGTTAGAGTAAAACTAAAAGGAATCGTCCTTCGATTGAATTGCTAATTGAGACAAACAAACGCGTTAGTATTGAAAATAACAATATGCATACTAATAAATCGTGACAAGATGATAAACGAATTTGAAAACGATAATGACAATCCTTACATATTACATGAGATGATTCAAGAGTGGTTCTTACATTGTGTTGATTTAATTGAAACTCGCAAAATAATTAGTCAATTAAAAGTGTCAAAAGGAATTAAAAAGAGTCAAAAAAGAAGTTTAGGTGAGTAATCTCAGAGTATACCTGATTTCGCTTGTTGAATCGAAACATAATCGATTGCTAGAACTCAAGAACGAATTTATAGAGTGTATGAGAGAGTGTATGAGAGCGCAAGTTAGGACGGAGAGATTGAATAGACGTGTGTCAGTTGAAAACTCATGTGTGTTTCGAGATGAGCAAGGCACGTATTTATAGGCGCGAGGGAAAAAGGAGGAGAAAAAACCTGCGTATATACGCAGGTCTGCGTATATATTCTCCGCGTATTTTTTTGATTTCCTCCGATTTATTTTCATAATACGTGATCGCTTTGATTCGACGCACCTAGACACCCTTGCTCTCAAGCAAGAGTTCTAGAGTGGTCTAGAAGTTCCACGTATTCCGGAGTATTTTTTGTATTTGTATTTTTGTATTCTGCGTATAAAAAACTTATAAAAACTATAGAAAAATATATAAAAATCAGAAAAATAATCTAAAAATACTGGTGAGCTCAGAAATAAGTGAGATGGATCTCC
>SNQN01001558.1:61989-85648 GCA_008642245.1 Bassia scoparia | reverse complement strand
TAGTGAGATTATTATTTATATTATTATAATATATCTTTGAATTAATATTTTTATTTTAATTTTTAACTTAGATGAACTATGCTATGCTAATTAAAAAAAATTTGATTAATATTATTAATAAATAATAATAAGAGTATAACTTTGGATTAATATCTAAATGTTAAACTTAGTTTATCATTCTTTTATGGAGGATGAGATTTGAATTGAATATGAAGGTTGAAGATGAGTAATGTTGAAGTTGTGAGGTGATTAATGGATGTGAGGTGATTAATGGATGAGAGAGATATATTAGGGATTAATTAATGTGTTTAGAGTGTTTTAGGGATAGATTAGAGGTTAATTACACAAAAACTAACGGTGTCAAGTTTTCCATCCATAGTAAGGGCATTTGAGCTATTTTGTCTAACCTCGGGGGTACCTGAGGCATTTCTAAAAACTCGGGGGTACCTGAGGAATTAAGCAAAACCTCAGGGGTACATGAGGAAAAATCCCTTAATATTTTTTTCTCTTTTTTGGCCCCCACCTACTCACATAATCCATCACTCTCTCAAATTTTACCTCAAAAACCGTAAAAATGCAAGTGATGCATTTAATATGTTACGGAGGAAGTATAAGGAATATTTAAATCACGTACAGAGTATAATATTTGTGATTGAATTATTTGACTATTTGAATGATTAAAATTCAGTGTCTTGATTTATTTAATTGAACTAGAGCATTAAAATTATAGGTAAAATTAGTCCCAATAGCACCAAGTTGGGTGATGTGGATAAAATAATACTGTTAGAATATGATATTAGTTGCTTATTTAAGTATGTTAATCATGTATGAAACTCTGGCTTTTATGTTGTAGTATTGTGCATGTGTTAGGTAAGTTGGTAAAAAGGTTACTGTCTTTTCCTAGTCCAGCTGGTTAGGTAAGCTTTATGGGCCTCCAAATCATTCTAGGTATTACCCCTTTGAGCCGCCAAATATATATCTTTGTGGTGAGCCAAAGCAGACCAAGAACAAATGAATGAATCAATGAAATCACTGCACTACTGAAATATTGCTCTCAGATTACTTTGAGATTGCTTACACCATGGATGATCTGATTTCTCAACATGGTATCAGAGCCAAGTTTAACATCTCTTTCTCTTTCTTTTTCTTTGYTGTATTTATCRTTGATTCCTGAAAGTTATTGCAGTAGCTAGTATTGTGTTGGTGTGTKTGTTTGTTCTTAAAATCGATAAAAATTGAGTCTTTCTTCGATTTAGTCGAGTCCTATAATAATATCTTTGAGTTAGAGGTTGTTTTGGATATAGAACAAGTTGAGAGTATGTCAACTACAACTATTGATCACACAGTCCTTTGTATTTGCACCCATATGATGGAAGTTCATCAGTGATTGTTGAAAAACTTGTGGGTGCTAGTAATTACAGACCCTGGTGAAAGGATTTGGAGATTGCCTTTGCTTCAAAAAGAAAGTTGGGTTTCCTTACTAGTGTGGTAAAACATGATAAAACAGATGTAGTTAAACAAGAAGCATGGGATACATGTAACAATATGATTATCAGTTGGATTTTGTAAAATGCTACTGAATCTATTAAGAAGTCTATAATGTATGTGTCTCATGCAAAGGAGATATGGAGAATGTTGCAGAAAATATATCAAGCACCAAGTGGTGCTAGGAGATACCTATTAAACAAACAAATTTATGACCTCAAGCAAAATGGTAAACCCTTCACTGAATATTTCACAAAAATTAGTGTATTATGGGAAGAACTCAAGAGTTTGAATGATATGCCACCAATTTCAACCATAAATGAAGAGATCAGTAGGTTCCTAGATGCTTTGGAGAGGAAGAATGAAGTTCAAAAAATCTTTCAATTGTTAAATGGCTTAGATGAGACATTCAGCCTTCAGAGAAGTAATCTTCTCATGAGAACCCCTTTGCCTTTGGTTGATGAGGCATGTTATATTTTGCAACAAGAGGAATCTCAAAGAGAAACACTCAAACCAGTTAAGGAAGAACCTGAGGGTGCAGCTATGTTAAGCAAAGCAAGTAGTCAGACTGTGACATGCACAACTTGTGGGAATTGAAAACAGGTCATGAGAGGGACAAATGTTGGACAATTGTGGGATATCCCCCATGGTTTGATAGAGGTGGTAGTGGTGAGTTCAGAGGAAGAGGTAACTCCTTTCAAAGGGGAGGTAGAGCACCTAGAGGTTATAGAGGTGGAACAAACAACATAAGAGGAGGAAGAACTTATGCTGCATGTAGCTGTACAAGTCAACAAAGAGAAAGAAGCAAGTAGCTCAAATGCAGGTGGTACTAGTTCAGGTATCACTCAACAACAACTTGAACAACTTTTGAAGTTGTTGTCCATGTCCTCAGGAAAGTCAGTCAAATTGGATTCTGATGATGAAGCCTATGAGGCAAATTATGCTCAATTTATGGGATGCCATTATGCAGCCGAGCAGACACACATGACCTGGATAATTGACTCAGGTGCTACCAATCATATATATGGTGCCTGACAAGACACAATTGCAGGAGATAAAAGTAATGGGAGACGGACCAAAATTTTCTATGCCCACTGGAGAGACTGCAAGCATAACACACAAGGGAACTGTGTTGTTAAGGAACCAAATGAGACTGGAGGAAGTTCTGTTTGTGCCAAAATTCAAGCACAAGCTTCTCTCTGTTCAAAAGTTGGTGAAGGATGGTAATTACAAGGTGGAATTCTATCCAACCTACTGTGTCATACAAGATAGAAGCAATGGTGATGTAGTGGGTGTTGGAAAGGCCATAGATGGTCTGTACTATTTGGTAGACAAGACACTTGAAGACATAGCTGAGGAAATCAGTCAGTTGGTGATCAAAGAAGGAAAGAAGACCCACAAAATGATGTATTATGCAGCTGCACAGATTAACATCCCTTCAGAAATACATCAATCATCTGAGATGACTTAGGAACTCCTGTGGCATCACAGATTAGGGCATGCACCCATGTCCAAGATTAAAAAGATACCAGAGTTGAGTAACTTGTCAAATGGAACACATGAGGTTTGTATAACATGTCCAAGGGCAAAAATGACTAAAGTTACTTATGCAAGAAGTATGTCAAGAGTAGAAGGTGTATTTGATCTTATTCACCTGGATATTTGGGGACCATACAAGGTCATGACTAGGAATCATTGTGCCTATTTCATGACACTTGTAGATGATTTTTCAAGAGTGATCTGGGTACAACTTTTGAGGCACAAGTCAGATGCCTTTGGAGCCATCAAGGATTTTCTGCAGATGGTGAAAACTCAATATGAAAAGCAGGTCAAGGTAATCCGATCAGACAATGCCTTTGAATTTGATGATTAACAGTGTAGACCTCTATTTGCTCAACTTGGAATTGTGCATCAGACAAGCTGTGTGGATAGACCACACCAAAATGGAAGAGTGGAGATCGAGAAAACACATGAATATTTTGGAGATGTCAAGGGCACTAAGGTTTCAGGCAGGATTGGCTCTCAAATACTGGGGTGATTGTGTTTAGGCTGCTGTTCATATCACAAATAGGTTGCCTACTCCTCTTCTAAATGGCAAGAGTCCCTATGAGGTAATGCATCACAAAACACCCGATTACCATGGTTTGAAAACTTTTGGTTGCTTGGTTATGTCAAATAATTCTAGTAGAGTCAAGGACAAATTTGATGAGAAGGAGTACTCTTGTCGGTGTACTTGGGAACAATGCTACATAAAAAGGTCTTTAAGATTACTGGAACCTGAATACAAAATGCAGATGTTTGTGAAGTAAAGATTGTCAGAATTCTATGAGGGAATCTACCCTTTTATAAGCGGTTTAAGCTTTGAAAAAACTACCAATGTAATAGCCACATGAACCCAAACATCAAAGGAAGTACATTGAGGAAAATGAATCTTATGAAACAGAAGAATGAACAGACAGGAGCCCTAATAGGGTGATGAGTGAAAGATGGAAAAACGCAAGACAGAAATAGTTGAGTGATAATGAAGTAGAAGATAAATGTTGACATAATGAAATTCAGGATTGAAACAACCTGTTGTGAGGAAGAGTCAACTAGAGACAATGAGAAAAACAACCAAGTTGGATGTAGGACTATAAAGTGTTTAATGCCAATTTGAGACTGCAGCCACAAAAGATCTCACCATCACAACACACTCCTGTATGTAGTCAATTTCACCTGTTTCTTAGCTAAGTGCATTGAAGATCAGAACCAAAAATTTTTAAATATATGTTTACAAAACATCAGTGGGTTAAGGCCATAGATGAAGAGCTTGAGCATTGAGGAGAACAATACTGGGAAATAACTACACTTGCCACCAGGAAAACAAACCATAGGAGGGCAAATGGTGTATAAACTTAAGTACAAAGCAGATGGAAGTCTTGAAAGATATAAGCTCGATGGTGTCTTGAGAAACAGACAAAATATGAATAGATTATGAAGAGACTTGCACCTGTGGCAAAGATGGTCTGTTGTAGTCTTTCGTTGGCTATTGTTTCTATTGAAAAAATGGTATGTGGATCAATGGATGTTAAGAATGCTTTCCTTCATATGATTTGCAGAGAGAATGTGTATTGTAGACTACCACTTGAGTATTCAAAGCTTGGACACAGAAACAGGTTCAATTTGAGGGGAGATCTTCACACTTCTCCACAATATAGATACTGGAAATACAGGTAATGCAAGCTGAAAAGTCCTTTATGGACTTAAACAAGCACCAAACATGGTTGTCAGAAATTGAGTTTCACATTCAAGAATATGGTTCAAGCAATCTAGATGTGACTATACTCATCTTCATCAAGCACTGTGCAGAGCATAAACAGTACATACTTGTTTATGTGGATGACATTTAGTTGCAGGAACCAGAGAGAAATCAAGTTGTGAGAATTCTTAGCATCAGTTCTATGAGATACTGGGCTCTCATGTATTTCTTGGATGAAATTGACAGGTCTCAAGGACTCTTTCTTTCTCTAAAGAAGTACATTCCAAAACCTCCTCAAGGAATATGATATGAAAAATGCAGAACTCCATCTTCTTGAAATCTACCTAACTATGCGATTTGGTAAGCCTTTGGTAGTCACTAGGACTAAGTTTCTTTCAAAATTGTCAATGTAATAACTGAACTATTTGGTATCGAAAGAGTTCAAAAAATTCAGCGAATGCTCACCCATAACAAGACAACATCAGTTACTCTATGCGTTCCTCTAAGCAAATTTATGCCACTATCCTACCAGTATACATTTCAGTTCAGCTAAGAGTTTTGAGGTACCTTTCAGCACTAAGAGATCAAGGATTCTACTTGCTGCTAAGTCTAATGCACAGCTTACTGCCTACTGTGATAGTGATCTGATTGGGCAGGTGCCCAAACACTAGAGGTCCACATCTGGATATTGTTTACTTTTGGTGACTCACCTATTTCTTGGAAATCAAAAAGGACAATCAGTTGTAGCTAGAAGCAGTGCTGAGGCCGAGTACAGTCACTTGCCTTCACTGTTTGTAGGTACGTGTGATCAAACAGCTTATCAAATACCTAGCATGAAGCAACTATATCCTATTGCGATATTTTGTGACAATCAAAGTTGCTCTGGCTCACAATTCTGCCAACCAGTGCATCATGAGAAGACAACAATATTGAAATTGATTGCCACTTTGTTCGAGATCAAGCTCAAAACAAGGAGATAGCACCTACTCATGTCTCCTTCTCTCATCAGCTAGCTGACATCTTTCCAAATACTTACCAATTAGGGGACGGATTTTTTTATCCGTCGCTGATTAGGGACGGATTCCAAAATTCGTCCCTAAATTAGGGACGGATTCATATCCGTCCCTAAGTTTCCGTTGCTATTCAAGCTTTTTTTTGTAGTGGCACAAGTTGGGAACTCAGTCTTACTCTTCACTCTCAACTTGAGGGGGAGTGTTAGAATATGATATTAGTTGCTTGTTAGTTGCTTATTTAAGTATGTTAATCATGTATGAAACTCTGGCTTTCATGTTGTAGTATTGTGCATGTAGTGTTAGGTAAGTTGGTAAAAAGGTTGTTGTCCTTTCCTAGTCCAGCTGGTTAGGTATGCTTTATGGGCCTCCAAATCATTCTAGGGATTATTCCTTTGAGCCGCCAAATATCTATCTTTGTGGTGAGCCAAAGCAGACTAAGAACAAATGAATGAATCAATGAAATCACTGCACTATCTACTAAAATATTGCTCTCAAATTACTTTGAGATTGCTTACACCATGGCTAATCTGATTTCTCAACAAATACCGATTTAATTCGATCTACATGACAACACCAACTTGAAACTCTGGTGCAATACATAGCATAAAAGATATATCTGCATGTAATTGAGCTTCAAGTTGGTGTTGTCAAGTGCCCACTAATATATAATTTATGCTATGCGTTACACTCGAACTTCAAGTTGGTGCAATCATATACAACCGATCAAGTTGATGTTGTCTTATACACGTGATTTTAAGTTCTGCTGTTGCAGCCAATTTTGCCCAAAATATACAAAGGTTTCTTGTGCCGAGTATTCTAGCAAAAGTATTAAAATTCCAATGCTCTGCTTTAATCAAACAAAATCTTTACTGCAATAATTCAAGGCATATTATATTTGTTGCAAAAATTTATTACTTGTACAACGATTTCTATACACATGGAAAATATAAGTATGTCATTAAAGATTTAACATAATGTATAATGTTTACTTGAACCTCTTTGTCGACCATTTTTCTTGGTTACATTTTTGTATATGGGTTAAAATTTATGATCTTGATCATATTGTTCGATAACATTATATTGTGGTTATAACAAATGACATCTATACTTCTGACATGAGAATATAATATAGTGCTAGATTTAACATAATGTATAATATCAAGTCATCAATTTTATACTCCCTCCGTCTCGTAATTCTTGCAACTCTTGCTATTATTTGTGAGAGATAAAATATTCAAGTGTTGCGAGAATTGCGAGACAGAGGTAGTAGTTTTTACTAAAGCGTAATTAAATAATCATTTTTGGTTCATGTTAACCGATCCCTCATATGAAATTAAGACTTTGACTGATTGACTAATTGATTGACTAAAACGTAATTAAATATATTTATGGTTGATATTAAGTTATTCACTTTTGTAGAAGAAGAGAGTAATAAAAAAAACAACAACAACAGGTATACATATGATATGATACATTATACATACATGTTTTATTTTTTTGATACAAATACATGCATGTTTTATACTTTCTCCGTAACAAAATAAATGCAACAAATGGATATTATTTATGAGAGATAAAATATACTTTTGTTGCATTTATTTTGTTATCAAGGAAGTAATTAAGTAAATTGTGTATAGTCTATAGAGTATAGTCGATTTATCACACAATCTTAGATGATGACACGTGTTAATAAGGCAGTGTTACAAAAATAATGGTGTAATTAATCGGATAAAAGTAGCTGGATGTCCGTTTTAGGGGAAGGGGGTATCAAGCTAGATTCATGTTCTACATATTACCACCATGATAGTTGTCTACGCACTATAATTTGAAGGAATATAACCACCATCTTCTACATATCTTCGCAATATTATTACTTATGTAGTTTAGTTTGAAGGCCGCAAGTGTTTTTTTTTTTTGTTTAACGAGACGCAAGTGTTGTTTGTTTATTTATAATTTGATATCGTCAAACTAAATGTACTTAATCATATATTCAAACGTTAAAATTGTAATGATTTTAAAATTCAGATAAAAAAATCTTAAATTGACATATTCGAATTGCACTTGTTGTTAATTATGTTATGACAAGGAAAGTTTTTGAGGTATGTGTGTTTTAGGTTAATTTATATGATTACTATACCAATAAAAATATGAAGAAGGGAAAAAAAATACAATTTTTAGAACGCGCTATTAATTTTGATTTAACTCTTCAAATGTCACGATCTTTTTTTTTAACTTTTAAAAAATCAAGATACTTTTTTTAGGTGGTTTTGCTTTATTATCATGGAAGTTTTCTATATTTTGGCATCTTCTATCCTGCTAAACGCTTAATACTTTTATGTTTTGAGTATGAAAAAAAATTAAAATCATTTATAAAGTATCAATTTTCTTATATTCCAAATTTATATATATATTATATATATATATATATTTATATATATATATAATATATATTTATATATATATAATATATTGTTGTTGTTCGTATCGCTTAAAGACCTACAAGAATGAGGATGAAAATTGATATAATAATCTCTAGAATCGAGGAGAAAAACTTTAAATAAATAATTATGCAAACTGAAGTGCTTTTACAAGCTTTTGGTATTACAAATCTTCATGAGACACTTGATTGCCAACATGGCATAATTTGTGTCTCAAATGATTCTGGTTGAAGTGGAACAAAGTAAGGCCAACCAAACCTCAGCCTCTCATATGATAATGGTACGCAGTTCATCACATGAGTAGGTCTAATTTTAAAATCTGACACTAGTCCACTACAATATACCATCAAAATGATGATGTGTAGTTTAACATTACAAGTAAGTATGTAATATTATTATGCTAAATCTATTTTATTTTTTTTTTGAATTTTTATGTGCAAAAAAGGAAACGAATTAGATGCTATAGTATGATAAAATAAACGAGAACATGATTATTGAACAATGGATTCTCGAATTGGTGAATTTCCACCCAAGTAAACATTGACAATTGAAGCAACAATTCGGTTTGTCATAAAGATGATAAAGTACATTACTGCTCTGAGATAGTTTTCTCCTACTATCTATTTTGTCAATGAAGATGGTACATGGTATCAACTTTCCCTTTATTAACAAACATATCAAAAAGCATTGCAACAATGAAAAGAAAGGACAAAGTGGGAGGAGGGGAACATATTATTAGAGGGATTGTGCTAGCTTAGGGCCATCTTAACATCTCAAATGAGTCGAATCCTAAACAAACCCCAAGGTATCCGATTTTCAATCACTATGTTGTTGTTACACTACCGTCATATCAATAAGGTATGCGTGTGAGTAATATGTGTGTCTACTTGTAAAAAAATAGTTTGTTATACTATAAAGAAGTTGAAAGTAATAAATAGCTCATAGATATCGAATTATATTACTGTAGTGTTAAAAATCTTAAAGATTTTCGCAATCTGTTGTATCACAAAAAATAGCGTTGAAATTTTATGGTTTTTCTTATCCTTAAATTGTGTCATAAAGCAATGGCACTTTTCTATGGTTTTTGATAATTAGTTGATAGTTGCATCAAATTGTGGATATTGTCAATATAGTAATTGATAGTATTTCTATTACTTGAATGAATTTTGCATCGTATAGCTAAAACCAATGATTCGTAGGAAGTGGAGTACGTGGCGCATCACTCTCATCCTGTAACCTCGAGACTGCAAAGATCGATCCTTACACCCCGGCTATGTCCCTTTTCTTTTGAGATAGGGTTCAAGGTGAACCCATTGTGTACCGAGGGGATTCTTTAGAGTATGAGGAATGTAGAGGTGATAGAATTGGATGTAGGTAGTGAGGTTTAATTATTTTTTATGTACTTTCAATTATAATTTTGGAAATTTATCTGAGATTGATATAGTCATTGATTTTTTGTGAATGGTCTTGATTTTGTGAACTCTATAGAATTCAACTCTTAGAGATCCAATTCTTATGTAACTCACCGTATGGAAAATTAAAACAAAAAAACAATATTTAGAATTGCATATTACTCTGCGGTTGGATGAATTTTATCATAAATGTCATCATTTATGACATTATATTAATATTAATATATCTATTTGTTTACATTATTCATTTTGTTATTATATAATTGGTGGGGAGAAAATGGTGTCCCTTTAAAAGGTTTAAATTATCGTTTATAAATAAAAATGAATCAATTTTTTTATATTATTTCCTTTTTTACTTGCCTATTAAAAGTACCAAAAGTAGTTATTTTTTATAATAATTACTTGTGGTAAGTAATAATAATTATTATACATCGTCTTTAGTTATTTGATCTAAAAATTTGTTATATTATAACTGAACAAGTTAATTATGTAATTTATTGAAAATTCAAAATTATTAAATTATTAGAATGATTTTTTCTTCATAATATATATACTTGACATTTAATGACTTACGCATAAGAAACTCTAATTTGAAAAATAATTATCGAAAATATTTATGCTATTTATATTTTAGAGCAAGTTTAGTTCCAAGTCTTAAAATTTGGGGTGACAATAATCTTGTGTCTTAAGACTTAGGCATAAGAGACTTTTYCCATTTTTCTTCTAAAATCTCAAGCAAGTCTCAAGTTTAGTCTTGAAATTCCAAGACTCGACTTAAGATTTGCAATATGAAACCCGCCTCATTTTTACTTTTATTATTTCTTTATTTATTTTTGCACTTTTCTACCTATAATTAATGTTGTTATTAAATATAAGTTATAAAGAGATAAAATAAATACTCCGTATCTAATAATATGTCATATATTTGAATCTTATGACGAAAGTAATAAGTTTAGACAAGTTCTAGTGAATTCTAACAAGAATTTAATGACATCATCCCGAAGTTTTTCGGTGAAGATAAAAAAAATTAATGTCGTGTCATCCCCAAGTCTTAAGACATTATTTTCGGTGCTAGATAAACTTGCTCTTAGTACTTAATGTTGATTATTATTTTTATTATAATCATTATTATTATTATTATTATTATTATTATTATTATTCTTAATTATTATTATTATTATTATTAATTATTATTATTATTATTATTATTATAAAATACCAAAACGTGGTATTATTATTATTATTATTATTATTATTATTATTATTATTATTATTATTATTATTATTACTCCGTATTCAACATCTCTACTATATAAGTGAAACTCTTTACTTCATCATATACTAGTTTTATGTGCACGCGATGCGTGCATAGACCCGTAAAATTGCATTCCATGAAWAATGGTTTTATAGTATATATATCAAATTAAAATGCTTATAAATAATTAACAATAKAATTTATTTGAATTGTAATTATTTTGAAAATAAAACTGACTTGAAATTAAGAATAGTATCATATATGTTTCTATCTAATTTGGAATAATTTTCATTTTTCAATAATTAACTTACATAATAAATGCATTATTTTCTATTTTAATCTCTATTATACTCCCTCCATTTCTTTTTACTTGCACCATTTTCTTTTTGGGAGTCAAAGTTAGTAAACTTTGACCAATTTTTTTGGCAAATTTATAATGTATAATATAGTCAAGTGAGATGTTGTTAGATTCGTCTTAATGTATAGTTTATTAATATCAAATTTTTATAATTTTCTAAACAATACAATTTAAGTTATTAGTAGTCAAAGTTGTGTCTTGAAGACTGTGCAAAATGGAATGTTGCAAGTAAAAAGAAACGGAGGGAGTATAAGGGAAAGGGCGGGGAGAAGATGGTCTCCTCTTATACCTTATATCCTAATAAATTTAAAAATTATAAATGATGTGCCTTAAATATTCCCTTTAGTATTATGTGATTAAATATGAAATGCAATTTATATGCGAGTTAAATAGTCAAAAAAACACAAACAATGAACATATTTCAATACTTAAAACATTAAGGTTTTTTTTGAATTTCAACTTTGAAGACAAACTATTTACAAAATAATTACATTCAGATAAATATTGTATTGTAATTAGTTATAAACCTTTTTATTATCATACATACCATATAATCATTTTTTATAAAATACGGTACAATTTATATATACAAGCAGCATCGCGTGCACATAAAAACTAGTTATTGAATAATAAAGCAAAGGGTGTTTACCCAAATCAATTCAATAAATTTTTAAAAATTCATTGAAGGCATAAAAAGACATTTAAGAGAGGACACCAATCATCTTCCCCCCCTTCCCTTATATAATAGAGATAACAATAAACATATAACAAATTCATCGTTTCACTTTATAAAACACATTTTTTTGTTGGTTTTTGAAGAAACCAAAAAAAATTATTACAAAAAATATTAAAATAATTTTAAGTTTATGTATAAACATTTTTCTATCATATAACAAAATAAAGTTAAACACCCACACAAGTGCAAAAATATAGTTAGAGTAACTATAATTAAACTGGTTTTTGAGTCTCTTTTAAAAGAAAAAAGTATGATCACAAGTAATAGATTCTTACCTTTCTAGGTTTCAGGGTGCCTAAAGTTGTCATGATTGAAAAGCAAAATAGATCTTCAATGATGAAAAACCTGAGGCAAAAATTGCAAAGCTACTTCTCTCCTCATGATTCTTTTAAATAAGCCGAATGATCCTTGATCATAATATAAACAGGGGATTGGAGTAGTAAAAATTATTAATCCTACAATCACAATAAGACTGAGAAAATACAATGTACATCATACTCCAAAAACATATATATTCAAAAAAAAGAATGAAATCAAATATAAAAATAACAAAATAATAATTCGTATAATAATAATAATTAATAAATAAGAGAACCTTTATCAGATATTACATACATACTTTTTTAATAAAAAAATAATATTAAGAAATATTTTGAAGTGTGACAAATGAGTATACGAGAATATATAAGGAATATTAATTGAAGTATTGGTGAACATCTTAGTTGTAAGTATTGTAAAACTCTATTTTCGATGCATAAACTTATATTATACTCCATTTGTTTCATAATGTTTTTCACTTTAATTTTTTTTAGTGAAAAATGATGTAAACGTGTAGTTTTTAATTTTTATTTTAACATTGATCCAAACTTATATATTTGAACTAGTAGAAATAAATTAAAATTATGAATAGTTAAATAGAAAAAAGCTCACAAGGCTCTTAAGGATAAATAATAAAAAAAAAAATGATGAAGTGTGATATAAATTAGATATTCATCAAATCGATCAACATGATCATTATGGGGGGGGGGGGGCTAAAATTTACCATAAAAACTTATTACAATTAAAGAAGCTAAATTAAATTAAATTGATACCAAGAATAACAAAAAGGAAATCTCGATCCTTTATTAATTATAATGAAAGATAAAAATCACTCACAGCTTATAAATGGATTAAAACAAATATAGTAATAGTGAATTGGAATTTTCGCAGCTTATAAATGGATTAATTTTGTTCAATGTTTTCGGTAATGCTATTTTTATTCTAGAGAGGCGCAACAAGAATTAATAGAGATAGAAAGTGTAGAGTAAAGATTGTAAAACAATAAACTTTTTTTTTGAGYGGTTGTGAAACAACAAACTTGAAGTTCAAATCCTTCAAAAAGTTTATAAAGTTGATTAAAATAACTATTTCAATTAAGAAAAATAAAATTTGTCAAAAATCCCTAAAATTTGAGCCTTGAAATAATTTTTGAGTATTGCTTTGCATGAAAAGATACTTTTACAATAGATCAGAAAATTTTACTGTATTTTAATTGCATTTAAAAAAACTAAGTGCAATTTTATATATGGAAAAAAGTTAARTTCTTCGTTAGTCGATAATATATAAAAACGAAAAATATTGAATAATTATGAAAAATATAGTGACTAGGTAACTTTAATAGTTATTGTCTTGACGCATGAACAAAATGGAGGTAGCTTAATCTTTTTATAGAAATAAAACCTCTCTTAAAATCTTGACRAAAAATTTATTGCCTAGACTTTTTTTCGTTGCATCCAAAGAAAAGACTTTTTTTGGTTGATCAAAATTCTTATCACCCAATTTTTTTTTATTTTTTCAACCAATATTGGTTTTCTRGAAAAAAGAAAATATGTACCTTCAAATTTCAGAATCYGTATAAAAATTCATTCTGAATTCTTTGATAAATGAAACGACACCTGAATTTGCATAAATCAACCCAAAAATCACATCAAATTTAATGATATAAATCAATACGAAACACGGAATTATATATATATCACGGAATTATATATATATCAATATGATTATAAATAATCATGACTAGTAGTCACAAGCAAGAATAATTGACAACTCTATAATATTACAAACTCTATACAAATTACAAAAGGCCTAAAAATTAACATGTAACCTAATGCAAAATTACCACAATCTAGTTTGTCTTTTATGAAAACTACAACAATAATTAATATTAATAGAGAATACTCTACCCCTCTTCCTTTTTAATTTGTATTTGTATTTGTATACATACATATATATTATATAAATATGTACTAGTATATATATAAATATATAAGGTGAAATGTATTTTTATTTTTTTCCTGTTTTTGGTGAAGGAAGGGTAGGAGGTTAATACTGCATTATCAAATAGATAATCAATTAATCAAGTAATAATTATTACTAAACTATAAGACCCATTAATTAAACACCCAACCCCCCCTTTTTTTGCATATCCCTCTTCAACAACCCAAAAGCAAAATAATCAATACCTAAAATCTTAATCAAATCAAAGTATATAACATAATATATAATGATGATTATGATGATGACTAATATGAGCTAAGTGATGTATATGTTATACGAAGTATATATATATATATATACTGGTACTAAGATTAAGATATGAATGATCATCATAAATTAAGGCTGAAGTCCAAGGCAACTACGACTCCTAAGAGTACCAGTTTAATCCGGGAAGCGGGTACGGTTGCCGGAAAACCCCGTCAGAAAGACTCCCTAACATTGGTTGTTGTTGGTGCAAAGGCGGAGTTGCTTGGCCTGGAAGTTGGTTGAGAAGATTTGAAATGGAATTGATGTTGTTGTTGTTGTTGTTATGGTTAAGTTGTTTGTTTGTTTTACCGTATCGTGTTGATCGCTAGTCTTGACCACTTTTCTCTCAACTACTATTTGTTATTCCTCGCCCAAATTGGTGTTCGTTCGCTCGTTGTTTCCGTTTATTGTTTTATTGTCGTTGCCTCATACTGGAGCAACGACATCTTTTACAGACTATCATCTCCATAACGTGAAAAAACACCGCCGTCGCCGCACTTGACTCATTGCTGTGCCATCCTCAGTAGGGATCGGCAAAGCGTCTTTAAGAGTGCATGGTATTATCGCAAAAGAGGCGGAGACACGACCTGTGATACCATTTGCCATGACCACCATCATATCCCCTCGAAAAGAACCTTGTTGTGGCTGATCAACATGGGTGTTGTCTAGGAAAGAATTGTAGCTCAAGGCACCACTTGTCTTAGACCAAGTATGGTTGCTGATGCATTATACCGTGGCTACGAGTTCAAGCCCCATTTGGCGTTGTTCATTGTAGCTCGCCTATCGAGTGAATGGACATCCCCATGTGACGACACGAGGGCTCCAAAATCTCATACATCGCAACTCCATCGGATCTCGTCGCTCGTGACTCCAACCGGCCATAGTAAGTGAATGTTTCGTCTATGTATTCCGACCAACACCAACAATCATCCAACGTATATATCAAGAAAAGTGCTCAAACAACCAATACATAAATAATTTGGAATCAATTCAATGTAATAATAAAACTATAACAAGAAGTGTATAATTATTAGAATAGAAAATAAAAATACCTTCATATGATCCCTTCTCTGTGATTGGATAGATCATAACCGGAGTGCTTGTTTCGTATGGTGTTGTAGTTTGACAAAGAGAATAACTCAATGCATGCAATCAATTGTTTTAACACCTCATTGAGAGCTTCCCAGCATAAAAGACGATGTGTTCTGTCTTGTCACATCTCTGAAACCACTTTCTGATTCGAACCACTGCTCAATACGGACAATGTTTATCTGTTCCTGTCGCCTTCCAGTACTGAGTTGCAGCCCTGTATTCGACCGAGCTCATTTGGGTATAGCATTCTCCCTGGGCTGAGAGAATATCACTTCCTGCCTACAATAACAGCTCGCCTAGTGGCTGCAATAAGACAGAAATAAGAAGACCTACAGAAATATTCAGTTCTTTTATTGATAGAAATTATGTTAGAGGGAGCCACACAGGAAAAAAGTAGCCTGACAGCTAACTAAGAGCGCAGTGCGATAACGTGTCGGAGGTTACAGAGTGGTGTCAGTTGAACAACGCTTGAATAAAAATTATTGTAGGAAATAGAAAAATAAGAATAGCGGTGAGATCACAGGGGTCGAACCCGTGTAGAGGTGATTTCAGAGCTATGATGGAAACGGTAGAGAGGGGTGGATTGGATTTTATCTGCTTCCAGTAGTGGAACGACACACGCTCTTCGTCCGGGGGTGCGAATATCGAAAAGACACACGAGAGGATAGGGGGTGCGAGCTGCACTCTCCGGCTGCGCTGGCTTCACGGCTGCTTGACTGCTGGAACCCTCCCGTTGTAGGTGAGTGGGTGCTATCCATCCTTATGTTGATGATGATATGTAGATAAGGTTTGATCTTATTTAATAAATGATGAATGATCTTCTGTTTTTTTTTTTTTTATATTTTATTTCGAAGGGGTGTAAATCAATTTTTTCAGGAGTTTGTACTTGAGGAGAGCAAATGATGTTGAAGTGAGGAAGGATTAAAAGGTGTTAGTGTGGACGGCCCCATTGGTTTTATGCATGAATAGATGGTTGGGCCCACCTTTTGCTAGAGCAATGAATACTCTTGGTGGTCATAACAGTGAGGAAAGAAGAAACTAACAGAAGAAATATTTATCATACACTTGCATGTGCATATAATTCTATCTGATAAGATAATGCTTTCAAACTAAACACGTGTTTACCTAATGATATTTCATTATTTTTAGATTTTTTATGAATATAACCTTTAAGTTGCTAAATTTAAAAATCCCACCTTTAACTTTTTTTTTAAAAACTACCCACCTTAAGTTGCTATTTTCTTAAAAACTCCCACCTCTTAACGCGAAGGAGTTAACTTTGCCGTTAGTTTGTGGGGCCACAGTCAGTTTTCCTATTAAACATCTTCCCCTTCAAAGCATTCCTCCATTCTTCATCGACATCTCTCAATCAAACCTTGCTCTCCTTTTTTTTGCATTCCACCAATCTTCAGGTAATTCATTATGCAATTTTGTTTTGAATTCGAATGTTTTTATATGTTTAATTTTGTTTTAATAATTCGATTATGACATAGATAGGTTTTTGTTTGAGAGCCAATTAGGTTTGTTATAAATCGTAAATTAGGGTTCAATTTTGTACAATGTTTGAGGGTTTCCAAATTACTTTGCTTGATGTAGGTTAATAACCAGAAATAATCAAAGATGGGATAAGAAGTACAATAATGTTACATACACAGTAGTGTGCATGTAGTGTATAAACAGCTGAACTAACCAAAATGGGAATGGTTATGTTGAGCAGGAAGCTTGAGATTGTGCTGCTTGAGCGCAGTTTGTGATTCTTACAGATTCTTGTTCGCGATACGTCATTCATTAGATTCAGATCGTTGCGAATGGCAGGCCCTGAGTAGGCCCATAGAGGCCATGATCAGCTTCTCACATGATTATTTTCTCTGTGTTGAGCCTTCGATCCAGTCAGTCTCTTCCACTAAATTGGTACAGTCATCTAAACAGAAAGTTAAATCGAGAAAATGGAGGAATGTCGGAAGGAGGAAGATGTTTAATAGGAAACTTGACTGTGGGCCCCACAAATAAGGCAAGTTAACTCCTTCCGTAGAGGTGGGAGTTTTAAAAAAATAGCAACTTAAAGGTGGAGGTTTTAAAAAAAAAAAGTTAAAGGTGGGGTTTTATAATTTAGGCCAACTTAAAGGGGTATCACTTTCATAAAAAATCCTTATTTTTATTCAAGCTATAGTGTTTTCCAATATTCTACATACTTGTAAACTGAGTTATCTCTTGTACCACCCATAAAATGTAACTTAAAAAGATCATGTGTGCTAATTAGTCCTTACCCTTTTGTATAAACCACAAATGTATGACTTATAATCACTTGATAAATATTTTCTTAGAGATAAGTTTCCAATTTTGGAGATATTTATTGGTCCAAGACTTAAAGCGCTTTCCTGATTATGTGAATTATTTTCTCTGAGTCAATGTATGTACTTTAAGCCACGCTACTGTAAAGTGTAAATGAAAGATAGAAAGTAAACGTATACGCTGATAATTGAGCGTGCTTCCTCTTATCTTACATAGTTACAAGCTAAGGGGATTCTATACAAAATCATAATCATGATTCCTTATTGCTATATGCGTCTATTTTCAARCCAATTATCGACCCGATTAGTTATTGGTCTTGATTATAGGATGGAATTTTTTACATCTCAATCAAATTTTGACTCAAGCTTACAAAAATGAATAACGATATGATACGAACATGTTCTAGATCTTCAGCATTGAAGATTTGGAAACCATATATATTTATAATAGAGTTTAGCATACACGATTGGTTATTCAATCTTTTAAATTATCAACTCTTGACTTCAATATGTTGATCTATTATCAATCTATCTCACTTGGCTATAGCCATGGTCAACTCTAGTCTCCATTGTATCCAATTCAATTAAAGTTGTGGTAGTTATAGTTTGACTCTATAATTGTTTGAAAGTATTAAATTTATTCTTATTCATACGTACATACAATTGTCACACTAAAAAAATACAAATAAAAAAATGAGCTTTATCCCACAAGTAACATGTGATTTCTAATCTCAACTGGCTAAGTAATACCTTTATCATTTTACGGATGTTAATAACCATGATGGGTGAACATAATTTCTCGTATTCTAACATTTCGGTGTATTATTAGATCAAATTCTGACAAGTGTAACATTCTCAGCGATATGTTCTCTAATTTTATCATTTATCGTAGCTTCTTTATCATTAAGTTTTTAAATCATCATAATTTGCTTCTAAACAAAAGCCAAGGTTCTTTCAATTTTATCGCTTATTGCCTCGAAAACAAATATCCATTGTGTGCTTGTCTCGATCAACACTCATGACCCTACCCTAGCAACACCGAATGCCAACAACATCGAAAGATATTTAAATTTTTTTTAACAAAAGATATTAATCACTTCAGACTAAATTTACTGATAAGACATACCTCAAACAAGAGTTTAAATAAACCGATCGAATATGTTGAAATATATTTGAAAAAAGACTTGAAAATTAGAAATATCTAGTCAATGATTTTATGTGTTTTGAACCAGTTACAAGTATGGAGTATATAATTTGTGATCCTATTATTCCTTATATCCATACATTACATACACAACACACAAGCAATTGTGTATAATGACTTTCTTATGTTGAATCCGTGAACAACTCACATATGAGTGAATGTGTTGTTCCACAATGAAATTAATTGTAGTAATAAATCACACATTGAAAGAATTCGAGAGTTGAAAYCACTATATAAGGCTAAGGGATTGTACTCCCTTCATTGCCATATGATTTTGAGGTGAAACCTCCTTGATTTTATATTGTGGATTTGCACTCCCCGTGACCGACGCGATCCAGGCGCGTTTGACATCTTATTATCATTTATTATTATAAATGATGGTTTATGAAGTCAAATGGGTGCAATGCATCCATATAAATATAAAATAACCTAAGCCAATGTGGAAGTGCCCGTTCGTTAGGGGTAGTAAGTGGATGTGGGAAGATTGGAATGGGGTGCATCAAAATCCACTTTTAAGGTGACAATTGACCCTTTTTTAAATTTTAAGTTTTATTTTTATTTTTAATTTTGGATGTATGGCCAAAATATCTACCTAGGAATTATGCGAATGTGGGTCCACTTTTGCCCAAGGATAATGAACCAAAGGTCCCCATTACATGTCACTTCTTGACTTCTTGTTGTATCATAATAATACTTGGTGTATGTTGAGACTTATGATCTCACATCAAATGCCGCGGCTCACAATCAAGGATGTTAACACCTTTCACTCACTCACTCATCTTACTATTACTCTTTTATAACTCTTTTACTTACTCACACATCAAGAGTTTAATGCACTATGATGATGCACCTTTGAATATTTGAATTTGCATATTATATTATCCTGACAAACTTGACCGAATCGATCTAGAACGAATAATTAAGATACGATTTAGTCATTGTACATAAAATTACAATATAGATAAATGCGACCTAATAGTTGTATGGATAAAAACGTACGAATGATTGACCTCAAATAATATATATAGATATTTATTCTGCATACAAAGTTACTTTTGTCAATATATCAAAAACTTCTTATGGCCAAAGAGAAAAATTACCCAAGTGTCAATATATATTTGTTTTGTTGAAAATACATACGGAGGACAATGTGTGTGAAGTTAATCATTTTTTGATTGTTGAAATTCATTAGCTTTCTAAGGAGCGAAATAAGTAACTCCAAATTTATTTATTTATTTGTATATGATTATGGGCATCATATATATTTTGGTGCAAGAGTAGAGTAATGCAGGACAGTACGTGGACTACCAATATAATGGAGCCAGAGGAGGATGGCAAGAGGTTCAATGTGGAAGAAGTTCATAAGTCGGGGAACACGGTGACTAAGGATGAAATAATGAGTGAAGAAGTAGATGACAACGGGTTTAGAGGAAAAGTAAGCGATACTAGCATGGTCAAGGAGAAGCTTAGTTTCCATTTTCGCAACAAGAAAAAATCAGGGAATACTCTAGTTATCTCGAAGAGAGAGTACCAATTACTTGCTAAAGGAAGGATGGTCCAACATTTCAAYCCCAAGTCGGGGATAACTATGAGTATCAAGGTTATCGGCACGCCGAAGGAGACAGATAAAAAACACACTCAATCCTCGTCTCACCCCTCGCCATTGCAACAAGATGAGCTCAACCACCACAAGTTGTCAAATAAAAGTGTTACCCTTTCCTCGACTGACCAGGGTATAGGAAGCACTTTAAATCCCCCCTTACCAGAACCTAGTGACGTTAAGACCCAAGTCGAARATACCCCCACGCTACCTAAAAACCCTTCAYATGTGAGCTCTCCCAAGCAGAATCCTACTTTTCTGCATTCCTCTACTACAGGCACCTGTAGTTTTCYCTTTCAATCAATTACTACGGCCATYCGTAGTCCCTCAAGGAGAGCCAGTTAYCAGACACCAAAGCAGGGTGTTAAGAAACACAACAGGGTTAATAACGGGAAGCAGTCGTGTGTTTTCACTAACCATGTTTTCCACAGGTGCAAGGTTGCAGTCGAAGCCTCGGATAGTGTTCAACCTCGTCCTTGTAGTCAGAGCCACACAAGCTTTCGTTTTGGAAAGAAGAGGAAATCAGCCTTTCTCCAGAGTTCGGATCCTCCAACCCATCCTAGGAAGTTTTTCATTATGGCGAATGTTTGTAATTGTGTCGMTAATCGTGTTAGCAGGTTTTCTTCACATGTAGTTTGTGGTAACAGTTTGCCCAGCTGGGCTTGTAATGTGACTTTTGTTGATTTTAATGAAAAGTTGGCTAAGATCTCAGCCATAGGCTGATATCTTAGCTTTTCCCCCTTGTCAAAAAAAAAAACAATATAATGTTGATTAAAAAATGATATACTAATATGTCGTAGTTATAGACTTTGTAGTTATATTGCTCATACAGTTCATTCTTGAATATTATTGTCCTTCTTAAATACTTTATACTATCTCTATAAGACCTTATTCTTTTGGACTTATTTTTAGTTTGACAAATTTTCCAAAGAATATTGCCAATGTAAGTTGATCTTTATCACTACAACATGCATAATTATGCACGCATAGTAATTGAACGTGAAGTATAATTTTAATATGCATGAGTTTGATAATGTAAATTCTAGACCATGTAAAAATTATAGAATATATTGTATACATTAATCGTAAAATCAAGCTAAAGATAATTTAAGCTAATGGTTGAGTCCCATAAATTTTCTTACAAAAAGTAAAATTTTCTATATATATATATATATGTAAGTACGAGTAGGTTTAATTTTATTATTATTGTATATAACCTAAGAACGTGAAACATATTAAAAAGTCCATGTGGATTACATAAGCAATAAGTTGAAAGGCAGTGATAATAATTCAGGAGGATGTGATATTGTATGGTATCAATCAATTTAGGCTTGTCATAGTAAACCTAAACTTGCCCTTTAGTWTTTTGGATGTGAGAAACAAGTAATTTTTCATGTGAATGTCAACTCCCTTGCTATCCTATAACCCTACATTTTCTCATCATCTCATGATTTTCACACTGTCCATGCTATATCCCTCTACTAAACCCCTTTCGCATTCTTACCTTACTCTTCTTCTTACTACCTCTTTCCCATTTTCATCTTCCCATGTTGCTTTTCTGAAAGCGATACATATTTTTTCTATATTTTCTATATTCTAATATGGTGTGCCCCTAGCYTGGCTTTGTTACATATGGTCCTCTACATGCATTTTTTATTTTTTTTGCTACATTCGTCGAGTGAACGACTAATATATATTTAGTGGGAGTTTGCATGGATACCTCGATGATCAACATTCCTTCGCTGAAATTAAAATTTCATATTCATAAATAAATAATTAATAAAATCTCCGTCAATTCAATAAAAGTGTGGGGTAGATCATTAATTAAGATAYAATGATTAATCTTAATTGCAAATAGCTATGTAATTTTGAGTTTCAATTTTGACCTAAGCCCTTACAAAGATTCATATAGTACTACGAAAGTCATGTATATTATTGTGTGATTTTAATTAAGAATCAATCTAATGACAAATTGAAAGTCCATGCTATGCTATGCATCAGTCATTTGTACTTGTAGAATGACCCAAAGTTGTCACGAAAGTGACACTCAAGTTTGTAATACCTAAGCATGTATGTGTACAATAATGCCATCAATATCCTAAGATATTATTTAGCGCTCAAGCTTAATTGGAGTGCATTAGCCTTTGATGGTTGGAATTGAAGTGAGAAGATGAGAGTGGCAAGGATGATAGAGCATGTGGACATGGTGGGGATGATGATAACAAAGTTGATGTTCGCTCATCCTATCTTAAGACAACGGTAGGTTGTTGGAATGAAGTCAGGGATGTTGCCATGTTGGCTCATGCTATCATAAAATAAAGTGCTTCCTGTATATTTACTWTTCTAACTGAATATGTGTTACAAATCAATTTTTATACCTCATAAGTAAGAGGAGTGCGAGACATATATGCACCTTGTGTATGTGGTCCATTATGTACTGAAAAATAACTAACCTTGATATTTGTCAACCCGGCCTCTCATAACGTTAATTAATAATTTGTCACTTTAGGCTAATATTACTAAGTGTAATAAATTGGAAAGATGTTATACATTAAATCAATGTTTTAATAAATTGGAAAGATGTTATGCAAAATATCAATGCTTTAATGTATTTGTGACCAAGGAAAACTCAAAATGAGTGGCCGGGGTTGTCAACTCTAAAGGTCACACAATCACTCCACATCTCCACATACAATAATAATAGGGAAATTCTATATGATGGCATCGAAGTTTGCCGTAATCTACGTGGTGGCATACTAAATTTATACATTCTACGCTATGGCATCGAGGTTTTGCAAATTTTACGCTATGACCTCGAGTTTTACTTTTTTATAATGTTACCAAACCTAAGCTAACCTAAACTTAGAGGTGATCAAACAAGCTCGGCCCGCGGCCTAGGCCCGACCCGGTCCAAAAAATTAGCGGGATTTGGACATGAATTTTTGATCCGAAATCGGGTCGGGCCGAGCCCG
>SNQN01001558.1:46607-61663 GCA_008642245.1 Bassia scoparia | reverse complement strand
GCGATTTTCCTTAAACTTTAGGGTTTTGGTCTTCATTTTTGCGCTTTTAGTTAATTTTTTGAGCTCGCTCGAAAAAAGTCCGCCAAGCTCGCTCCAATTTTTTGGGCTTTGGCAACAATTTTAGGCTGATCCAAGCTGGCCCGATTAAAGGCCTAATTTCACCGTGAAGCCGGCCCAACCCTCACCTCTACTAAACTAATCATTACCCACTCACCCACTAATTCACCCAACCCACCCACTCACCACCACGCACCTCCCACCATCACCCCTCTCTTCTTCCTCACTCCAACAGCCTCCACACCCTTGCATCTCGATCTCCACGACCGTCGCATAACTTCTCCACAATACACGGTCTCTCTCTCTCTCCTCCCAACATAGCAGCACAACCACCCTCACCACGATCAAACAGATCGCCTCTCTCTCCTCTCACTATCCCAATAAAACCAACAACCACTCATCACCATGACAAACCTTCGGAAGCATAAATTCGAGCCAAGCCACCGCTTTCTCTCCTCCTCACATGAAAATAGTCGCCAACAAGCCTAAGCACGAGTTATGAACCATCCGCAGCCACGATCACTAGCCCCTCAATTTCCAATTTGTTTTCCCTAAATCAATTTTAAAATTAGGGTTTTCAATAAAAAAGGGGGCAGTTGAGCGTAGTTTACTAGGGATTGCTGCGACGCATTAGGGTGGGGAGAGCTTGGACAGATCGTGGTGGTGGGGAAAGCTGCTGCGACGCAGTGGTGGTGGGAAGTTGTTGCTGGTGTTGGTGGTAGGGAGGTTGTTTGGAGATGAGGAAGAAGAGAGAAGGTGGTAGTGGTGAAATGGGCTAGTTGTTGGATCTACTAAACGTTACAAGAGGGGGTGAATGTGTAACTTAAAGAAACTTGAGCTTTTTGCGGAATTTAAAAACTAAAAGTAAAGGAACACGAGATGCGAGTTTTCACAAATACAGAAACTCTCGTTGACACTTGTCAAGAGATATAAACGTGAGCTGATACCACATAGGATTTCTTCTTAGATGAATTCGGATACCACACCTAGTACATCTAAGAACTCTTCAAGTTCCTTTCGAACTCGAATCCCTCACTAACACCCTCTGTTGATTGAGCACTACCTCTTGTAAGCTAAACTCTTACAAGCTCTTTGGATTAACACTTAACCAAAAGCCTTCTCAGATAACAACTCTACTTGAAGCAATTAACAACTCGATTTGTAAAACTAAAATGTTTAGCATTGTGTGTGGAATGTATCAATTTCTTTATGCTCAGGTATGTTAAACTGATTTGCTCTTAGTATTTATAGATCAATATTATGCGTGGAATGAAGCAGTAAGTTCATCACACATCACTTCCTCTAAGTAGAAGTCATCCCTTAGTGGAACTTGGCATGCACGTCTAATAGCAACATTCTTTAATTAGTAATTATAGCCGTTTGTCTTAAATTTCTCAACTATTTGCCTGAGGATCAAGCATTAGGTAACAGCTATTCACACGTTTTTTTCCTTAATTTTCTCAAATCAGTTGGATATTTTTCACTAAAAATCTTTTTGCCGAAAACCACTTTTATAAAGATATATATAAGGTGAATTGGAATTTCATAAATTAATTCTAACAAAAACTTAAAGGTTTAAAAATATTTTTATTTGAAAATCACTACCTAGGATTCGTTTATTGCTTAAAGATATCTTTTTAAACTATCTAATTATAATTTTTTAAAATAATTTCTTTATTAAATCCGATTTTATGCCTATATTTATTGAGCCATATCCCACACAATAATGCTAATTACATAATCTAAAATATAAATATAAACTTATTATACCTGATGCTTCAATATCGAATCACCAGTAGGTCTGAATCTGATTCACCAAGGACTCGATTCTTGCCTTGAGTTTCTTCTTGAACTCTTCAGTCTTCAAATCACAGAAGCTCCTTTACACTTTTTGGATGATCCTAACTTTATTAAGATTCAGACATATTTCTTGTAAATCACATCTAAACACACATATTTATAACAATGAGTTTGCTTTTGTTTGTTTATTATCATCAAAACTAGGGTTCAACACTAGTTGTGTCAGTGCCCACTAAGGTGGGTTTGGGGGCAAATGGTGAGTGGGGTGGGCTGGTTGGATTTGGTGGGGTGAGTAGGTGGGTGAAATGGTTAAGCTTAATTAGATTTGGTCACCCATATAGAAAAATATAACTGGAGGCCATAGCGTGGAATTTACAACTCGAATTAAGCGTAAAATGTAAATTTTAGTTGCCACCACTTAGATTATGGCAAATTCATGCCACCTATATAGATTTCCCAAAATCCAATTACAAAATTACAAAAATTGACCTATTGAAGACTAAAACACGCACGTTGTGTTTTGTAGATTTTGGATAAAATATTTGAGCCTGATGAACAACCACATGTGAATGAATGTGTTGTCCACATTGAAATTAAAGGGGAGTGTCTGAGTGATAATTTCACATCGAAAGAATTCGAGAGTTGAGACCAATTATAGGCTAGGGGCTACTCCCTCATTGCCATACTGATGTTTTGAGGTGGAACTTCTTGGATTGTGATGTGGACTCGCACTCCCGTTGCGGCGCGGCTCAAGCCCGTTTGACATGGTATCAAGCATATGATCCTAGCCCGATTAATCTCAAAGAAGGGATGGCCCGTTGTTATGTGCATATATGTGACGGTTTTGAAGAACTGTGTTTGTAGTAGAGCCAACAGTATTGTCACCCAAGTACGGGTTTGTTGCCTCATGTTGGAATCCAAAGAAGGCCCTAACGAGAAGTGTGTGACCTACTCCATATGACAAGTTTAAAGGGCTTCGCTCACATGTGAGGGGGAGTGTTGAGAGTATAATCCCACATATGTCCAATTGAAAGAATGGAGAGATAATGACTAATAATAAGGTGGTGGCTACTCCTTATATTATCAATTGGTTTATAATGGAACCTCGCGGAGGTTGTATATGGTCATACTCTCCTTGTTTGTGACTTGTGTTAGGCCTGGTGGATAGTTTGTCAGATCCGTTTTGACATGGTAAAGAGCCAGGTGGGTGAGATTGATATAGGCCAACTACCGACAACTCAATGTGAGGGGAGTGTTGAGCCGTGAAAAATCCACACTGTGAGTGAATGTTTTGTCCACTAAAAATTAAGGGGAGTGTTGTGGTGTAAATCTCACATCGAAGAATTCGAGGTTGAGACCACATATAAGGCTTAAGGGGCTACTCCATCCTTCATTGTCATATGATTTGAGGTGGAAACTCTGATTTTGTTGATTGGATTTGCATTCCCCGTTGTGAGCGCGGGCCAGGCCCGTTTTACATACATAACTATTTTGTTGCTTTTTAGGTATTAATTAGAGAGAGTATAATATTTTTTTGTATGTGTTTTTTATGACTATCCTTTAAAAGTTCAACGTTTTACTTTTTGGATGTTCCAAAATAAATGAACGTTCTATAAATAATTGCATTTGGAAACTACCACTTTACTTTCAAAAAACTTCAATTGGTCGATTTGGTCATATTTTCTTTCTCTACGCAAATCATAAAAAAGTACATAATTTTTCTTTAGTTGCAAACATTTTGGGGTGGAAGACAAGGGTCAAGGGTAGTTAATAGTCGTTAGAGAGACTTTAAACTCTTCTACTCGCCTCGTTACAAGAAGATCCACAAGTTACTATTCATACGCTCCCAAGCATTGTTTGTGTCGTTTATATCTTTAGTTACATTTGAAGAAATTATAAGAATGAATATTATGATCTATTCATTAATACGAATAAACAGACCCCACATGACTATAGTTATAACTATATATTGATATTTATTTACAAATCTCTTCACTTGTGAATAGTGAAATAACGGGTGTGGCATGAATTTCAATGAACGGAGGGAGTAGAAGTTTAGATTTAATCCTGTCGTCCCACTAAGATTGTACACATCTATTACCACTCTTTTGCAACTAAGTATTGCAACAAAATAATATTTATCTGTACAATAATACCTTGTTTACAAACATTATTACAGAGGAAGTATTAAATTAAAATTTATAAATTTTGACTACAAAATCCTTTTAATATTTGAGTATAGCTAATACTTAAATATAGTTATGTTTATTTAATTTGAAATGTTAGGTCGCATACCATTAAGTTTGAATCATAGAAATTTATCCCAATATAATACGGGAGTAAAACATATAGAATTCTAAGAAATTTGAAGTGTATACTCATTCGTGTTCTTTTAGATGTTTCAGTCAATAACGCGCTTGTTGAGACACACTATTGACCGTTAAAACTTAATTGTGATTAATAGAAAATATATAAAAATAGATATTAATATGTTTTAATGAACGAATCTAACGAGATCCCATTATGACTATGGGTTGTTCCATTAGCTGTATTTAGTTCAGTTCAGCTGTCATTCAGTTCAGTTTAGTTCTTAACAACCATTTTCTCTCTCATAAAATATTCAGTTCAGTTTTAACCAATTTCTCTCATAAAATATTCAATTCAGTTAGCTCCATTCAGTTCAGTTCATTTCAGTTATGTAAACAGGCCTATAGTTTTCATTGCGTGTAAAACGCAAACTTGGTTAAGCTTCGTGTGAGTAGTGAATTGTCAAGTGGTGCAACAAAAAGAAACGAATGAATTATATATTGGTCAAATGATTATAATTTGCGTGGAATATTAATACTCTTTAAGATTCATTGTAACATTGTTAAACAAATATAATCAATCTGATTATGAGAATGAGAGATAAATTAAGTGGTTACAGTTTTTCTGCCGATTACTGAATTTTGAATCATTTTTCATTCCAACCTTTTTGACCTCTAACCACTAAAAAAATAATCTGTATCTCATTTTAAAAATATAACAGTCCAAAGATATTCTGATACAAGAAAATATAAATTAAAATTATCTTCAACAGTCACAGCCACTGACCACCATTCAACAGTCGAACATATAATTGGGTAGTAAGGCTTATGTATATGAGCAACAAGTGTCATGCGTTGATTCAACGTGGCATTCATTGTTAATTAGAGAATAATATGGCCTACTAGTAATTTGTACAACAATAAGATATGGTGATGTTACTGAAGTCCATGTACACTACATTTGCTATTTGTTATCGTCTTATCGAGAACAAATCACCGCGGATTCATGTCGATATTGTTGCTCACTTAATTATAAACGAACAACTTCTTCGATCATCATTAGTCTTGATCGATCCGCTTTGTTACTAAATGTGAGAAATAGCCAATTTAAAAATAGGAATTATCTGTGAGTTAAGAAATTAAATTTGACCCATAAGAACGACACTTATTATTAACAAGTTTAGCATGTCATCTACTAGTTAACTACTTGTTCTACATTGTACTCCGTATGTTGATTATATATTTATATTTCCACTTCTAGTTGCATATAATAATATTCTTTAACATAAGGGTTGCTTTAATCTCGCAAGAAGCTTGAGATAAATATCAAAAAGATAAATCTCATTATGTATTGGTATATCCGTATAATGTGTACCTACATAATATTAATGTGTGAAATAAATTGTACGAATACTGTAACAATACTGAATAATTGGTTTTAGCATGTAAGACGGAGACTTGAGGAGGCACTGGTGCGAAAGTGGAAAAGTGAGATAAGAGAGATTTAAACGAGATAGAGGGAGATCGAAAAGATTTTGGTGATAAGAAGTTAAAAAGATTTGAAATATTGGATTTTGCAAGCTAAGATAATGAAGCTCTCATCGTAGGAGTGGAGGAGGAAAATTATGTGGATGACTTCCCGATATAATCACTTTGGTAGGTTCAATGATTAGCCGACCACCTTATGGTAAAAGGGATTGATGATTGATTAATTAAGAAATAATGATGGTTCTCCTGTATCTAGTTAATCTAGTTATCTAGTTCAAATTTTTTTGCACAACTATCCGAATTTCCAATCTAGTTATCTAGTTCATGTAGATAGACAGGTAGTAATCAAACCATTGCTTCAATTATTTATGAAATGTTGTAATCACTAACTGCCATCATTACAAAATTTGATTCATTACAAATAGATTAACCAATTTTAATTTTGTTAAATAACTAATTCGTAGTGAAGAGATACATTATATTGGACATAAGCCCTTGCAAAAACATCACAAATGACATCGTAAAACTGTATAATAATATAACTTATTTGTGCATTAGTTAGTAGTCTGGTAGAAATAATAAAATAATTTCAACTGGCCATAATATAGTAATAGTAATAGTTAACTGGATCATCTCATTCAAAAACTTAAATTAATGATTGAAACCGGAGAATATAATATTACTCTATCAAGTTTGATCCATGACATATACTTTAGAGATATGATATTAGTTGCTTATTAGTCTACTATTTGTGTGAAACATTTGCTTTATGTTGCAGTAGTTGTAAATTTGTAAGTAGCTGTAAAAAGGTTTTTGCTTTTTCAAGTCTTGTCCTAGGTCCAGCTGGTTAGTATAAACATTGTATGGGTCTTAATTCTTCTAGGGATTCTCTTTGAGCCGCAAATATATTTATATATATATATATATATAATATATACATATATATTATTATTATATATATATATATATATATATATATATATATATATATATATTTATATATATATTTAATATAATAAATATATATAATATAATTATTATATATATATTATATATATATATATATATATATATATATATATATATGGGACTTGCTAGAATGAGATGTGAAATAAGAAAACCACTTAAAAGTTGACAATGCCCACTTTTACTTTTTTAAAGCAATATTCTCCACTTTGTACTTTCTACTTTATGATGGACCGTGGCGGTTTTATTAGCTTTCTTATTTCCTATTCCTCATTCTAGCACATCCTATATATATATATATATATTATATATAATATATATTATATATTTCATAGCCTGTGGTGAGCCAAGTAGTTTATGACAAATGAATGATGCAATCAATGAAATCACTGTGACTGCGCAAAATGTTGCTCAACAAATGCTTGCACCATGCTTAACTCATTTCTCAACATGGTTCAGAGCTAGTTACACATTCTCTCTTTTTCGTGTGTTTGCAATACGGAGTTCTTGTTTGTTACCGCAATAGCTGGTAGTAATTGGTGTGTTTGTGTTTCTATTTAAATCAAGAAAAATTGCGTCTTCTTCGATTTAGTCGAATCTATAATAATCTGTTTGAGTTGAAGTTGCATTCGATAAGAACAATTTGTGCTATGTAACCACTACATTAATCATACAGTCCTTTATATTTGCCCATCTGATGAAGCCATCAGTGGTTGTTGAGAAACTTGTGGAGCTAGCATACTATAGTCTAGAGAAGGATTTGAATTGCTTTTGCATCAAAAGGAGGTTGGATTCCTTACTGGTGTAAACGAGATAGAGATCGATACAGTTAAGCAAGAAGCATGGGACACTTGTATAGCATGATTAGTTGGATTTTGCAAATGTTACTTAAATATATTAAGAAGTCTGTAATGTATGTGTTGATGCAAGAAAATATGGAGAATTCTTCGCAAAGTATCAAGCACAGTGGTGCTAGGATACCAATAAAAACAAATTTATGAGCTTAAGCAAAATGGTAATCTTAACGAATCTTCATGAATTAAGTGTATTATGGGGGAACTGGATAGTTGAATGATATGTCCCAATTTCAACACTGAATGAAGAGATAAGAAGATTTGTAGATGCCTTGGAGAGAGAAAAATGAACTAGAAATTTTCAATTGCTAAATAGGTTGGATGAGACATTCGCCTTCAGAGAATAATTTGCTCATAGAACTCCTTTACCTTGGTTGATGAGCTTGTTACATTCTGCAACAAGAGGAATCTCAAAGAGAGATACTCAAACAAGTCAAGAAGAACCAGGGTCAGCTATGTTTAGCAAAGCAAGCAGTCAATTGTGACTTGCATGGCTTGTGGAAAGACATGTCATGAGAGGGAAAAATGCTGGAGCATTGTGGGATATTCCCATGCATGGTTTGACAGAGGTGATGGTGGAGATTTTAGAGGAGAGGTAGCTTTTTCCAAAGGGTGGTAGAGGACATATAGGTGGAAAAACACACAAAGAGAGGAGACATATGTTAAGTTGCAGTTGTACGGTCAGCAAGGAAGGAAGCTAGTACTTCCAGTTCAGGTGGTACAATTCGGCAGACAAACAACACTTGACAACTTTGAGTTGTTCCTCAGGAAGTCAATCAAATTGGATTCTGATGATGAAGCTTATGAAGCTAATTATGTTCATTTGTGGGATGTCATTATGCAAAGTTGTCTGATTGTCAAGAATATAGTGGAAGATACAATTGCTTCATACCTAGATCTTTTAGGAGCTGCTCAAAGTCCTCACACCAGTGAAGCCAAGTGATTTGTATTGCCTAGCACTGGCTTCTACCTACAACTGATTGTCTTTTAGATTTCCAGAGATAGGAGAGTCACCAAAAGCAGCAATATCCTGATGTGGACCTTCTATGTTTGACATCCTGCCAGTCACTATACAGATGCAGTTAACTGGCATTGACTTAGCAGCAAGGAAGTAAAACGAGATAAGACAGATACAGTTAAGCAAGAAGCATGGGACACTTGTAATAGCATGATTATTAGTTGGATTTTGCAAAATGTTACTAAATATATTAAGAAGTCTGTAATGTATGTGTCTGATGCAAAGAAAATATGGAGAATTCTTCAGCAAAGGTATCAAGCACCAAGTGGTGCTAGGAGATACCAACTAAACAAACAAATTTATGAGCTTAAGCAAAATGGTAAATCCTTCAACGAATACTTCACTGAATTAAGTGTATTATGGGGAGAACTGGATAGTTTGAATGATATGTCACYAATTTCAACCATGAATGAAGAGATAAGAAGATTTGTAGATGCCTTGGAGAGGAWAAATGAAGACYAGAAAATTTTTCAATTGCTAAATAGGTTGGATGAGACATTCAGCCTTCAGAGAAGTAATTTGCTCATAAGAACTCCTTTACCCTTGGTTGATGAAGCTTGTTACATTCTGCAACAAGAGGAATCTCAAAGAGAGATACTCAAACAAGTCAAAGAAGAACCAGARGGTGCAGCTATGTTAAGCAAAGCAAGSAGTCAAATTGTGACTTGCACTGCTTGTGGAAAGACATGTCATGAGAGGGAAAAATGYTGGAGCATTGTGGGATATCCCCCATGCATGGTTTGACAGAGGTGRTGGTGGAGAKTTTAGAGGAAGAGGTAGCTTTTTCCAAAAGGGTGGTAGAGGACATATAGGTGGAAGAAACAACAACAAAAGAGGAAGAACATATGTTAAGTTGCAGTTGTACAGGTCAGCAAAGAGAAGGAAGCTAGTACTTCCAGTTCAGGTGGTACCAATTCAGGCATGACACAACAACAACTTGAACAACTTTTGAAGTTGTTGCCCTCAGGAAAGTCAATCAAATTGGATTCTGATGATGAAGCTTATGAAGCTAATTATGTTCAATTTGTGGGATGTCATTAAGTTTTGTGGTGATAAATCTCAATCGAAAGAATTCGAGAGTTGAGACACATTAAAAGCTAAGGGGCTCTCCTCATTGTCATATGATTTTGGTGGAACCTCCTTGATTTGTGATGTGGATTTGCATTCCCCGTTGTGAGCGGCGGGCCAGGCCCGTTTTAATAATACTATTTTGTTGCTTTTAGGTATTTACATTAGAGAAGAGTATTTAATAATTTTTGTATGTGGTTTTTTATGACTCTATCCCTTTAAAAGTTTGCAAACGTTTTTACTTTTTGGATGTTCCAAAATAAATGGTAACGTTTCTAAATAATTGGCATTTGGAACTACCAAACTTTACTTCAAAAACTTCAATTGGTCGATTTGGGTTCCCAATTATTTTCTTTCTCTACGGCAAATCATAAAAAGTACATAATTTTTTCTTTAAGTTGCCAAACATTTTGGGTGAAGCAGGGTCAAGGGAGTAGTATAGTCGTTAGAAGTACTTAATCCTTCTACTCCTCTTGTTACAAGAAGATTACGTTACTATTCAACGCATCCAATGCAGTGTTTTGTGTCGTTTTAATATCTTTAGTTTACATTTGAGAAATTATAAGAATGAATATTAATGATCTATTCATTATACGAATAAAACAGAGACCCCACATGATATAGTTATAAACTATATATTGATAATTTCATTTACAAATTCTCTTCACTTTGAATAGTGAAATAACGGGGTGGCATGAATTGCATGGAACGGAGGAGTAGAAGTTTTAGATTGTAATTCTGTCGTCCCAGCTAAGATTGCCTGGACAACATCTATTACCACTTCTTTTGCAACTAAATATGCAACAAAATATATTTTATCTGTACAAATAATACCTCTGTTGTTACACATTATTACAGAGGAAGTATTAAATTAAGATTATAAATTTGACTACATAATCCTTTTAATATTTGGAGTATCAGCTAATACTTAAAATATAGTTATGTTTAATTTTATTAAATGTTGGTCGCCTACCATTAAAAGTTTTGAATTCATAGAAGATTTATCCAAAATATAATACGGAGTAAAAACATTAAGTATTGAAATTGAAGTGTATACCTCATCGTGTGTCTTTTAGATGTTCAGTTCAATAACGCGCTTCGTTGAGAACAACTTTGACCGTTTAAAACTTTAATTGTGATTAATTGAAAATTATATAAAAAATAGATATTAATATGTTATTAAATGAGACGAATTAACGAGAATCCCCATTTGATCTAATGGGTCTGTTACATTAGCTTATTTTAGTTCAGTTCAGCTTCATTCAGTTCAGTTTAGTTCTTAACCCAATTTCTCTCTCATAAAATATCAGTTCAGTTTTTAACGTCAATTCTCTCATAAAATATTAATTCAGTTCAGCTCCATTCAGTTCATCAGTTCATTTTCAGTTAATGTAACAGCCTATATTTTTCATTGCGTGTAAAACGCAAAACTTGGTTAAGCTTCGTGTGAGTAGTGAATTGTTCAAGTGGGGCAACAAAAGAAACGAAATGAAGTATATATTTGGATCAAATGATATAAATTTGCGTGGAATATAAATACTCTTAAGATTATGTACATTTGTTAAAACAAATATTAATCAATATCTGATTATGAGAATGAGAGATATTAAGTGGTTACATTTTTCTGCCGATACTCTTGAAAATTTTTGAATCATTTTTTTTTCTCCAATTTTTTTGACTCTCTAACCACTGAAAAAATGAATACTGTATCTCATTTTTAAAAATAAGTCCAAAGATATTCTGATACAAGAAATTAATAAATTAAAATTATCTTCAACAGTCAGCCAGCCCACTGACCACATTCAAACAGTCGAACAATAATTTGGTAAAGGCTTATGTTAATATGAGCAACTAAGTGTCATGCGTTGATTCAACGTGGCATTCATTGTTAAATTAAGAGAATAATATGCCTACCTAGTAAATTTGTACAACATAAGGATATTGGTGATGTTTACTGATGTACCATGTACGACTACATTTGCTATTAGTGGTTATCGTCTTATCGAGAACAAAAATCACGCGCGGATTCATGTCGATATGTTTGCTACAACTTAATTACAACGAACAACTTGCTTCGATCAAATCATTAGTCTGACCGATCCGCTTTGTTACTAAATTGTGAGAAATAGCCAATTTAAAAATAGGAATTATCCTGTGAGTTAAGAAATTAAATTGCCCATAAGACGATCACCACTTATTATTATGAACAGTTTAAGCATGTCATTCTACTAGTTACACTACTTGTTTATCACTGTGCTACTCCGTATGTTGATTATATATTTATATTCCACTTCTTAGTGCATTTAAGAATATTCTTTAACATAAGGGTTGCTTTAATCCGCAAGAAGCTTTGAGATAAAATTCAAAAAATAGATGTTCATTATGTATGGTATACAGTACCGTATAATTGTAAACCTACATAATATTAATGTGTGAAATAATTGTTACGAATATAACTGTACAATATACTGAATAATTGGTTTAGACATGTAGACGGAGACTTGAGGAAGGCACTGGTGCGACAAAGTGGCGTGAGATAAGAGAAGATTTTAAACCGAGATAGAGGGAGATCGAAATGATTTGGTGATAAGAAGTTAAAAAGATTATTGAAAATATATTGGATTTGCAAGCTAAGATAATGAGCCTCAATCGTAAGGAGTGGAGGAGGAAATTTATGTGATGACTTCCCGATATAAGTCACTTTGGTAGGTTCACAAGATTGCCGACCACACTTATGGGTAATAGGGATTGAATTGATTAAATTAAGAATTAAATGAGGTTTTCTCCTGTATCTAGTTCAAGCTAGTTAACTAGTTCAAATTTTTTCTGGCCACAAACTATTGCCGAATTTCCATCTAGTTATTAGTTCAATGTACGATAGACAGGTAGTAATCAACCTTGCTCAATTATTATGAAATGTTGTAATCACCTAACTGCCCATCTTCTAAATTTGATCATCTATCAAACATAGATTAACCAATTTTAATTTTGTTAAATAAACTATTCGTAGTGAAGAGATCATTAACTATTGGACCATAGCCCCTTGCAAAAACATCAACAAATGACATCGTAAAAACTGTATAAATAAATATAAACTTATTTGTGCATAGTTAGTAGTCTGGTGAAATAATAAAATAATTTTCAACATGCCATAATAGTAATTAAATAATAGTAACTGGATCATCTCAATCAAAAACTTAATTAATGATTGAAACCGAGGAACTATAATATTTACTCTATCAAGTTTGATCCATGACAATATATGTTAGAATATGATAATTATTGCTTATTTAACAGTCTACTATTTCTGTGTGACACATTTCGCTTTATGTGCAGTATGTACATTTTGTTTAAGTAGTGTAAAAAGGGTTTTTGCTTTTTCAGTCTTGTCCTAGGGTCCAGCTGGTTAGGTAAAACATTGTATGGGTCTCTAATCCTTCTAGGTTCCTCTTTGAGCCAATATTATATATAATATATATAAATATATTATATATAGTTATATATAATATATATATATATAGTATATATAATATATATATATATAAATTATATATATATATATATATATATAGTAATATATATAATATATTTAATATTAATATATATATATAAGTATATAATATAATATATATAATATATATATATATTTATATACTCATATTAGTATTATATATATGTATAGGACTGCTGAATGGAATGTGAACTAAGAAAACCACTAAAAGTTGAACTGCTCACTTTATTTTTTTAAAAGGCAATATTTCTCACTTGTGTCTTTCATTTATGATGGACACGGGCGGTTTTTTATTAAAGCTTCTTATTTTCCTATTTCTATGTCCAGCACATCCATCTACTATATATATATATTATATATATATATATATATATTATTATTCATCAGCCACTTGTGGTGGCCAAAGTAGTTGATTGATCAAATGAATGATGCAATCAATTGAAGATCACTGTGCACTGCTCGCAAAATGTTGTCACAAATCTTGACTGCCATGGCTAACCTCATTTCTCAAATGGTATCAGGCTAGGTTACACATCCTCTCTCTCTTTTCGTTGTACGTGTTTGCAAGGTTCTTGTTTGTTACGCGCAATAGCTGGTAGATATATTGGGTGTGATTGTGTTGTCTATTAAAATCAGAGAAATTTGCAGTCTTCTTGATTTAGTCGATCTATGATTCTGTTTGTGTTAGAAGTTGCATTCGATAAAGACAATTTGTGACTTATGTCAACACACTCCTTTAACATACCATCCTTTATATTTGCACCCATTCTGATGAAAGTATCAGTGGTGTTGAGAACTGTGGGGAGCTAGCATCTATAGTCCTAGAGAAGGATTTGGGATTGCTTTTGCATCAAAAAGGAAAGGTTGGCATTTCCTTACTGGTGTAGGTAAAACGACGATAAGAACCAGATACAGGTAAGCGAGAGGGGTGAGTAGGTGGGTGAAATGGTTAAGCTTAATTAGATTTGGTCACCCATATAGAAAAATATAACTGGAGGCCATAGCGTGGAATTTACAAAACCTCGATATCATAGCGTAAAATGTAAAAATTTAGTATGCCACCACTTAGATTATGGCAAAATTCAATGCCACCATATAGAATTTCCCAAAATCCAATTACAAAATTACAAAAATTGACCTATGAAAGACTAACAAACACGCACGTTGTGTTTTTGTAGTATTTTTGGATAATAATATGTTGAGCCTGATGAACAACCCACATGTGAATGAATGTGTTGTCCCACATTGAAATTAAAGGGGAGTGTTGAGGTGATAAATCTCACATCGAAAGAATTCGAGAGTTGAGACCAAATTATAAGGCTAAGGGGCTACTCCCCTCATTGCCATATGGTTTTGAGGTGGAACTTYCTTGGTATTGTGATGTGGACTYGCACTCCCCGTTGYGGGCGCGGCYCAAGCCCGTTTGACATGRTATCAAAGCATATGATCCTAGCCCRAYTAATCTCAAAGAAGGGATGGCCCGTTGTATGTGCATATATGGAAGGTATTTGAARAACTGTTTGKAGTAAGTAGCCCAACAGTATTGKCACCCCAAGTACGGGTTTGTTGTCCTCATGTTGGAAATCCAAAGAAGGCCCAACGAGGAAGTGTGTGACCTATCCATATGACAAGTTTAAAGGKGGCTCACATGTGAGGGGGAGTGTTGAGAGTATATYCCACATATGTCCCACATTGAAAGAATGGAGAGATAATGACTAATATATAAGGTTGGTGGGCTACTCCTTATATTATCAATTGGTTTTATAATGRAACCTCGCCGAGGTTGTATATGGTCATACTCTCCTTGTTTGTGGACTTGTGTTAGGCCTGGTGAAGTTTGTCAGATTCGTTTGACATGGTAACAGAGCCCAGGTTGGGTGTGATTGATATAGGCCAACTTACCGACAACTCACATGTGAGGGGGAGTGTTGAGCCCGTGAAAAATCCACATGTGAGTGAATGTTTTGTCCACATAAAAATTAAGGGGG